>CAUYSK010083261.1:0-39878 GCA_963575035.1 Avahi laniger | reverse complement strand
ATTGTTATGCAACCAATCGTCAGTACTGTTTTATCATGAAAAGCTTGAATGTTACATCTATTAAACAGCTCTGCATTTCCTGCTCTTGTGAGCACTTGGAAATCACCATGGTACCTTTCTGTTCCTATGAATTTGACTAGTATGGATGCCTCACATGAGTGGAATCATACAGTATTTGTCTTTTCTGTGACCAACTTATTTCACTTAGTACAATGCCCTCAGAGTTTTATCCAAGTTGTAGTATATGTCTTAATTTCCTTCATTTTTAAGGCTGAATAACATTGTATTGTATGTATGTATCTCATTTTGTTTAACCATGGATGAACACTTGTGTTGCTTGTTACTCTCTTGACTATTGTGAATGATGCTACTATGAACTTGGATGTGTAAATATCTCTTCAAGATCCATCTCTTAAATTATTTTAGATATATATTCAGAAGGAGAATCACTACATCCCATTATACTCTATTTTTAATTTTTAGAGGAACCTCTATACTGTTTTCCATAGGGGCTGCACCATTTTACATTCCCACAAACAGTGCCCAAGGATTTCAATTTCAATTTCCTCATATCCTTACCAACGCTTTTTATTTTCTGGTCTTTGATATAGCTATCTTCATAAGTGTGAGCTTATATCTCAGTATATTTTTGATTTGCATTTCACTAATAAATACTGATGTTGAGAATTCATATATGACTTTTGGCCATTTGTATATCCTATTTACAGAAGTGAAATGCAATTTTGCACAATATAAGCTTCGAGTACTTCTATTAATATTATTTTAATGGACAAATTATAATTGTATAGTAAGCCTGTAGTTTTTTTTCAAATAAATCAGAAAATGTTTCACTAATAGTTCCATAACTATCCAATTATCTTACCCCAAGAGCAGTTTTGTAAGGTCCCTTGTAAAGCTAAACTAATGAAACAAAACATATGCATGACCCACCCCTGATTTAGAGAGTGACAGAGAGGGTAATGGGCTGTAGAATACTGTTCATCTATAATTCACAATTCCTTCATGCACTCTTTTGTTCCTAAAAAAATGTCATATAATTATAGCACATTGATAGACTTACTAACCTAAACATCATTCCCTCCTTTGGTTTGTAGTTGGAATTGACATAATTGATTTATGATTTTATAATCACAATTAAAATCTGCAAGGCACAAAATAATTAACTGCCTGTGGCATCATTGCCCAATAATTGTTCCTTCTCTATCTGAGAGTTTGAAGAGATGGACAAGAAAAAGAAAATAATAATCAATTAGAAAAAAAATTAAAAATAACAATAAAACTGATTTCTGTAAATGGACATGAAAACACATACAGGACATAATAAATCTTACAGCATAATGATTTATGTTCTTCTATATTTCTCTGTTGTTTATACTTCTACATCTGCTTTTTCTTTCATTAAAACAAAATCTTTAATCGAGCTATTAATGTACAATATTTCTATGTTTTAATTCTTAATATTAGCAAATATTATTATTTATTTATATTCAAGATCAAACATTCAAAATATTGCAATTAATGCTCAAACATCAACAGCGACAAGATAAAAGGAGAAGTTCACAAGTCCATTTACAATTAAATTCTTACTATAATTTCAGTCATATCTCTTCTCATAAAATGCATCTTGTTCAAGTAATTACAGATTGATGCTTCTAGAAGTGATACACGGATAGCTCCCTAGAAAACGTGTTTATGAAAAGTATATTGATATTGTATTTTCCATAATAAAATTAATATTAAATATTTATATAAAAAGGAAATACAATAGAACTTATAAAATGAGAATTACAATAAGTAAGAAAATGAGCTATTTGAAATACTAACAAGGCATCCAATGCCTTAGCTCAACTGGGGTGTTACTATATTTATTAAAATATTTTCTGCTTTTTTTTTTTTTTTTGAGACAGAGTCTGGCTCTGCTGCCTGGGCTAGAGTGCCATGGCATCAGCCTAGCTCACAGCAACCTCAAACTCCTGGACTCAAGTGATCCTCCTGCCTCAGCCTCCCGAGTAGCTGGGACTACAGGCATGCGCCACCATGCCTGGCTAATTTTTTCTATATATTTTTAGTTGTCCAGATAATTTCTTTCTATTTTTTTTTTTTTTAGTAGAAACAGGGTCTCGCTCTTGCTCAGGCTAGTCTCGAACTCCTGACCTTGAGCGATCCACCTGCCTTGGCCTCCCAGAGTGCTAGGATTATAGACATGAGCCACCGTGCCTGGCCTTGCTTTGATATCATCTTCTACCATATCTTAACTTACTGAAATGCTTTGAATTATGTTTTAGATAAAAATATTAATTAAATAAAAATACTATTTATCCTATTTTAATAACAGTGTTATATTCAGCTTTTGGTGTTCTTTACTTATAAATATTATCATTGTTGTCTTAGTATATTCTTTACATAGCCTGCATCCAGACTCTTCTATGCATGTAAACACGTCTGTGTGTGTGTTTATGTGTGTATAGTGAGAGAGAGAGACTATTATGGTTTGAATGTTTATGCCCTTCCAAATTCATGTTGAAATTTAATCCCCAATATGGCAGTATTGAGATGTGGGGCCTGTAAGAGGTGATTGGCAGAGTGCCGATGAGTGGATTAATCCACTTGTGAATTAATAGGTTAATGAGTTAATAGATTAATGGATATCATGAGAGTGACATTAGTGGCTTTCTAAGAGGAGAGAGAGAGACCTGAGCTAGCATACTCAATCCCCTCACTATTTGGTATCTTGTGCCGCCTCAGGACTCCACCACAGAGTCCTGGCTAGCAAAAAAACCCTTATCAGATGTGGCACTTTGACCTTGGACTTCTTAGCCTTCATGACTGTAAGAAATGAATTTATTTTCTTTATATATTACTCAGTTTCAGCTAGTCAGTTATATGTAGGAGAAAATGATCTAAGACAGAGACAGAGGCACAGAGGGGCACTGAAATAAACATAGTTTCCCAAAGAGTATGATTTTTGTTTCTTGTCAGATTTCTACTTTGATATGACTCAAATTTTTAATTTGATTTCTATCTTATGACATAGCATCATGAACATATTTTAAAATTCCTAACATTATTTTTGTTCTTTTAACAGTATATTTAATTTTATTCAATTAATAATTTGTTTATATTGTAAATGTTGAAGGTGAATTTTGAAATCTTTTTTTAAGTCTAAAGATAATATAAATTAGAGTAAGAAATAAATTTGTCTTTGACTATATATTGTTTCAGCGTGGTAAATTAAGATTTTGTATACCAAATGAGAAGTTTTGAAACCTGCGTTATAGAATAAAGTTAATAATAATAAACATGGTCTTTAAAATCATCATTAAAATTATAAGTTTCACAGCATCAGAGTCATATAGTGCACATCTATCATTACAATATAGTAATTAATCTCTTCATTCATATACAATGTGCTAAATTAGACAATATTTCACATTAGGAACCCACTGGTTAACTAAATAGACATATATATGATATAATGAGACATTTACTGAATATAAGACAATAAATAGGAAGGTTCATTATTCTCAGAGAATAATGTCAACTGATATTTTTATGTGCTTGATTATGTATCATAAACTGATGTCCACAAACTTACATGTTTACATTATTTTATGTACCAACAATATCAGTGAAATAATATATTCTCTGATTCTCATATTTGAACAAATGAGGATATTGAGACAGAGAAAAGTTAAGTAACTTCCTCCCACAAAGATACACAGCTAAGAAGTAATTAGTTTAATCTGGCCATCTGGCAGAAAGCCATATATGCAAAGAAAAACATGATGTATTTAGAGTGGTATATAACCTTAATATCATAAAAGATTTTAAATGACAATCCAAGAGGTTTTGTATTAAATAAATAAATGAGAATTTTTTTAGATTATCATCCTTTAGATACAAATTTTAATATACTGGGTGGTGAACCAAGGACTTATATTTGTATTGAAAAACCTGATTTTCCAGGTACCAATGGCTCATTCTTTCTATATTCATTTATATTTGGTAGGTCTGAACTCTTTTCCCCAAAGATATCATTTCTCCTTAACTCCTAAAACCTCATAATGAAAGCCTATCTGCTTTCTGCATACTTTTACAAATGATCATCCTCTACTCAATATAGGAAAAATCAAATTCCATAGCACTTGATAGATAAGGCAGTAGTGGGTGACATGATAAGAAAAAAGTTACATCTGAAAGATGAGATATAAAAGTGAAAGTTCAGAATCTCATTGTAATATTTTTATTTTTTTCTTTTCTTTTGTTTTGAAGAAAACAGTTTGATCAAATCTCATTGCAATATGTGATAATGTATATTCAACAAATGTATGTGCATATTTATACAGATATATCTATTTTCCAAAAATGTCCTACTTAATACACAATATTAAATAGATTTCTATGAAAATATCATATTCTTTTTGTGATATGATCCCTTATATTCTAATTTTAATTAACTTTTAAAAACTTAACTTTGATATTTTTGAATGAATTAAGAAAAAGTACTATCTGGTTGTCTTTACGTGAGTGAGTAATATCCCGGAAAGATTCCTGGAAAAGAGTGTCTAATCCCAGCAATGCAAGGTGATCATCATAAGGATATGAAAGAGTTTTTTTAGGCTGAGGTCCTTATCCTAGAACCTATGGATCACTATTAGGCCAAGAAAAGACTCAGAGTGTTTTTGAATCTTTTAAAACTTTATCAAGAGTGGAAGTGTATATGGTTCTTTCATTGGTTTTGCTAGGGATTCATAAAATATATATTAAACTAAATGTCAGGAATTACTACTAGAAACCAGGTTACTCTTAAAAGGGAGAACTGACCTGAAACACATTGATTTATTCTTCACTCATCAAGACTGAAAGATCTTTATATCCAATCTCTGGAATGCTCCCTAGCTTATTGAAGCTTTTTTGCTTCCAAAAGAGTTAATAAAGGTGTCCGTCACTGCAACCCAGATTTTGGACCAATACAAATTAAATTTTTATGTTTCCATGCCTATCAGTCCTTGACAACTCACCAACATAAGTTATCGCTATTCGAGAATCTGCTCTCAAATGCACCTGTTAGTGATTTACGTGCTCCTTCCTCTTTAACTCACAGTGGAATGTTTGCAATTGACTGTTTTATTGAGTCTTATGTATCTCTAGAAGTAATTAGTAAAATTAATGAAAGTCTAAAGAAAGTAGACAGCATAAAACTTACCATCACATTATTTTGAATATTAACTACATGAAAAATGGCTAATAAAATCACCACCTAAATGATTTTTTTGTTTGGCACCAAAAATCCAGTGCTTTGATACATCTGAATATTATACATCACAATACTGAAACTATTATAGAATCAATAATTTGTAATGTAGATTTCCTTTCAGTTCGGAAAATTCTTGCCTGGATATGTTCACTAGCCCAAGTGGACAGAAAAATATTATTTGTAATTAGCTACCTGATTTTAGCCTCATGAAAAGTTCACTTGGAAAAAACTGTCTCTAAATTCATGTGTTTAAAAAATATTCCTTTATAATTATTTGATGGGACCATTTGTTGATTAAAAACAAAACTTAATTGCCAAATTTTCCTAAAACATAGTGAAATATAGTCACAAAAATCAAACTTTCCCATTTCAGTTATTAAATAATGAGGTTCTACTATAAACAGGATATTAATGTAACATAGAATGTTATGTGTATGCCTTGACTTCTGAAAGATCAAATATATAAGATTGCACAAAAGATGTAGTTTTCTGAGCAGTGACTACATTTTCTATGAACAGAAATTTAAAATGTGTATGTGTGTGTGTAATATTAAATTTAACCAAATCCAACATGTGCCAATATTTTGTTTAAATATAAAAACCAAATCTCAAAAAAGAGAGTGTAATAATATGTGTAATTTTACAACTCAGTGTAAAGGTGACAAAATAGAAAAATGATAACAAGAAAACTTAGCTATTTCTTCCTTGGCAAAAGATGGAACAAAGGAAAAGAAAGAAACTCTCTTGAATATTTGAACCATAGTCTAGTACCAGGGTGCTCTCAGGATAAGTGGTAAGAAATGATTAGAGTATGTGTATTCTTGAGATCTGGCCAGCAGGGTTTTCTGATAGGCAAAATGTAAGATGCAAAAGAAAAAAAAAGCATTAAAGATAACTCCAAGTATTTTATGAGTAAGGGGAGGAATAGAATGACAAAGACTGAAGATGGAACAAAGGTCTGAGGGGGAAAGACAGAGATTCTGTATCAATTTATTTTGAGAGGAGCATCGGAGATCCAAGCAAATATGTCAAGCAAGCAATTGTAGAGCTAAGACTAGAATTCAGAAGAGATTTATTATCTAGAGATATAATTTGGGTTTTTATGGCATTTATTTAAAACAATAATACAATAAGAGATCACTAAGAGAGTGATTTCAGAGCAAGAAAATAACTAAGGGATGGGTCTGAGGCACTTGGAACGGTTTGAAAGAAGAGGAAGAAAAACATGAAACCTGTCTCAGAGAATGAGTGACAAGTTTTATTCTATCAAATACAATGATTGCTCATTGGCCACTGCTATCGACTACATCTCTGTATCCCTTCAAAATTCATATGGTGAAATCTAAACTCCTAATATGTTGGCATTTGAAGGTAGGGCCTTTGGGAGGTAAAGCTCCTGTAATGAGATTAAAGCCCTTAAAAATGAGTATGAGACAAGAGATCTTTCTCCGCATGTGAGGATACAATGAGAAGACAGTCCCTTGTAGACTAAGAAGAGGGCCTTCACCAAGACATCAATTAATTGACACACTGATCTCAGACTTCCAGCTTTCAGCTTCCAAAAATAAATATTTTGTTGTCTAAGCCAACCAGTCTATTGCATTCTGTTACAGCAGCCCGAATAGATTAACACAGTGACACAGAGAGAAATAGATTAGAGAAAGCTGTCTAGAAAGCTGTCTTTGTCAAAAACTCTACTGAAATGCATTTTGGAAAAAATCATCTCGTGGTATCTGTGGCCTAGTAAATAGAGAATACTAAACATTTTTTCAATTGTTAATTTATAATAATACAGATGTTAAGATTAATCATTCTTTCTATGGGAAATACATAATTTTAGGTTGTTGGTTGCTAGAGAAAGAGGACAAGAATGTTTGTCAGTGAGCTGTTCTCAGTAAAATATAATTTAGATAGTCTTTTAAAATGTGCACAATACAATCCACGCAATGGATGCAAATTGACCGTGAAGCATTGTCTTAGTCTGCTTGAGCTGCTATAACAAAATACCATAAACTGGGTGGCTTCAAAGAACAGAAATTTATTTTTCACAGTTCTAGAGGCTGGGCAGTCAAGGCATTTGCAGATTCAGTATCTGGCGAGGGCCTACTTTCTGGTTCATCAGTGGTGCCTTCTTACTGTGTCCTCACATGGGAGAAAGGGCAAACGTGCTCCCTTGAGCCTATTTTATAAAGGCATTAATCCCATTCATGGTGGCTTCACTCTTATGACCTAATCACATCCCAAGAGGCCCCTCCTCCTAATACTATCAGCTTGATGTGAGAATTTCAACATATGAAAGACACAAACATATGACAGACACAAACATTCAGACCATAGCAAGCATCTTAAAATATTAAACATTTTCCTCAAGGCATCTGGTTGTAGAAAGATGTTACTTTCTCAAATACAATGAAAACAATAACATACCGAAAAGAAAGATGTAGCAGTTGCAAGGAATAGTTAGACAGAAATAAAATGAGAAAAATAAAGAGAAAGTAAAACAATCAAATAAACAAATAAAATCAATGCACATGTCCATCCAACACCCATCCAGATAAACAGGTATTCTGTCTTGCCAAACTGAATTTTCAAGGCCAGGCCGAGTACATTACCAGAGGCAAGACTGGTAAGAAACTTAAATTTCCTAAACATGTTTTTCTGATTCCATTCGTGGCAATCAAACCCTTGATCATTTGTCTCCTCAAGCAATCATTATGAAATCAAATAATTTGCTATCAGAACAGAAAGGGGATATGGTTTACATACAAGTTTGTTTCTCATTTATATTTATATTTCTATTGTAGCTTCACATATTATTCTTCTGATTTTTTTAGTTTAGTTTTCTTATGCATCAAAATGCCTTTGGATAGTGGATAACGTAGGGTGTCTTAATTTATTTAAATACAATAAAATGTTTAAAAGTCATATTCCTTTTGCTTGGTTTAAACAGTTAAGAGAAATAATGCCAAAGTCAGAATAGTCTCAGAGAAAGAAAATAAACTAGATTTCCTGAAGAATAATTGTCTAAATAAGAGTTAATGATATAATGGTTCCAATGAACAAAATGGTCCAAAATTTCTCAATCCTGGTTATCAACTAGAGGTTATTTTACTCCCAGGTTACATTTGGCAACATCTGGAAGTATTTTTGGTTGACAAAACTCACTAGGGATGGGCTAATGCTGTCTAGTGTATAGGGATCCTGCCAAACATTCTAGAAAGCACAGAACAGCTCCTCACAACGAAGAATTATCCAGTCCCAAATGCCAATTGTGCTGAGATTTAAATCCTGGCATATAGGTAAAGCCACTCCCATCCCCTAACCTTTACCCACTCATCACCTCAATAAAGCAAGAGTTGTCAAAAATATATTTTATATTATATGATGAGAAATGATATTATATAATATGATGTGATGATTGATGTGATATGATACAATATGACATGAGGTACCGGCTTGAATTATGTCTACCAAAACTTCTTGTTCAGCAGGAACTTGTGAGTGTGACTCTACTTGGCAACAGAGTTTTCGTGGATATAATATAGTTAAGATGAAGTCATACTAAATTAGAGTGGGCCCTAAATTCAATGACTGAAGTCCTTATAAGGAGAGAGTTTTGGAGAGAGACAGAGACACAGACTACTTAATGTCAGGCTTCTAGCATCCATAACTTTGACAAAATACATTTCTGTTGTTTTAAAGTTTGCAGTTGGTAGTACCTTGTTATGGCAGCCCTAGAAAACTAATAATATGATCTGGATATGATATAGCATGACATGACACTATGTAACATAATTACATTGCATATGTAATGGCCAGGATTTCTTGATACTGAGTATAAGGGAAACAAGATTCTATGATTCTTTCTTATCTCCTTCAATCTAAAATTGATATTGGAATAGGTAAGTATTCTGTGTCCAGGACACAAATAAATCTTCGTCATAAAACTTCTCCAAGCCTCAATAGTGTTACTATTTGGATTAAGGAGTACTAATCTTTTAAAGAAGAAAATATCCCCAGTAAATAGACTATCACAGAGAAAACTTGAATTTATTTTCTGCAAAAAATCAACATTTAGAATGGCTTGATCTTTGTAGAAATTCTACTTATATCTTAACAAGAGAAAAGGTAATCCATACTTTATGCTTTTTTAAAGATGCACTTCTTATCTGGATGAATATCATATTGTCCACATTATTTTACATTATAATATGAATTTTAAAAATAGATATTGATATTTATTTAGCTCTAGGCTATTTAAATATACAATAAGAATTGTTAAGATAGTTACCAGCTATGTTTTAAAAGATTCTCATGACAAAATTTATAAGTAATATAGTAAGAAAAGTTGATTATATAATTTGGTAATCACTGCTAATCCAATGTAAAGAAAAGTGATATTAAACTCAGACAAAACAAGAATAGGAACATCTCTAATCTATGCCTACATGATATCAAAGAAAATCATTGAAAAATGAAATATTTATTCAGTTGTTCCAAGTCATAAAATTTTAAGGCCCCCAAAATGGTTGTTTGAATTCTACTGCACAAATTGGATGTGATTCCCACTACATTGGAATAGAAGATATGGTTTCACATTTCAGAATAGCCTAGTGGTTTTCTTTTTACTTGTTCAAATATCATTGAAGTAACTGTATATTATTTTTAACCTTGATCAGCTAGATTATTTACATCAAAATTATACCACAATAAAAATCTATAATAATTTCTCATGTGGGTAGATACAGGCATATATACATTGACTTCTTAATTACTTTTTTCTTTGCCTTTTTTAACGGATATATTTAGTCTTAAATTATTGATGTTAAAAGAGTTCTTCAGATTACAAATACACTAATTCAAGGAACTTTCCTTAATTTCAGTCTGAATAAAACAATAACGGAGCATACACATTTTTGATCTACTTAAAATATTTTTGATCTACACATGGCTCATAAAGTTAAACAAATATATTATACATTTTTGAAAATATTGCCCATAGGTTTAAATATAGGGAGATTCTTGGTAATTTAAAACTATAGTCTAAGGAATGCAGATATTTCTTGTTCTGCATTCTGGTGTTCATTTTTCCATGCAAACTAAACTGGCAAGCTTTCAGGTATTTGATCTTTCTGATGTCCTTAGCAGCAAATGGTGCATAAACTTTCACTCTTTAATCATATGGACCGCAAACAACTGTCTAATACTTTAGAATACATAAAGGGAGATTGGAAGCTCAAAGATAGAGATGATAGTCTTTCTGAATACCTAAATTTTAACTATGATGTTATGGAATAATTTAGGAAATATGGCAAAATCTGTCTCAAACTATGAGGCAGCAAAACTGAGGCACAGTGCTTTTGACATATTATTCAACCTAATCAAACTAAATCTATTTCAGTTAATTAAAATCATGTCACTATCATTGGATGAAAAATTTATGTTTGCTAGAGTAAAATAACAGTCATATCAAAAGGGAAATAAGATGATTCATGAAGAGGTTTCTTAGATTTGTATCTGTATTTCTTAAGCATTGGTTTCTTTTAGACACCCCAGCAGCTGTATCCTCTTAGCATGACTGCGCATGCCCACATCTGTATTATTCTGCAGCATCACCTTAGTGCTTTTAACAGTGCCTGGCGCATGATCAGTCAATACAGGTATGTTAAGTGAATAAGCTCATGCTGAAAGTTGTGACAATTTTATAAGAACTTAAACTATAATGAACCAAGATGAACCTGGAATAATAACTATTGTAGTACCTTTTGCATCATAGTTCAGACCATAAATTTAAAATATGGAAAGGAAAATAAGAGTATACTCATGGGTGAGTTAAACCATAACTCAAGTAAGCTTCACTAGTCATGTTTAGAGAAAAGTGTTAACAATTTGTTACATTTAAAGTTAAATTATTTTTATTTAGCAATTTTAACAATAAGTGAAACGAACAGCCCTCAAAGCTTTAGATGCAGAAAATGTAAAATTTAAATAATAAATAATAATAAAACAAAGCTTTGAGGGAATAGTAATATCAGCTGTGAGTATTAATCATAATTACAAAAACAGAAACAAGATTACAAAATTCAAAGAAGAAAAATCATAGAAAAATGAATAAAATGTATAAAATATATTTGTCTAATAATTGCTCATAAATACAAAGTGTTAAGCAAAATGAGACTCACAGTATGTTGGAAGGTGGTCTTCATTATCCAATTGCCAAATGGATATTATATTTCAAATGTAAGGTAACAAATTATGCTATTTAAAAAATACAAAATTCAGTTTTAAAAATTTAAATAAAATTATTTTGAGATTATTTATTGGAACAAAGCACTATTTTGGCTTTTTAAAATCATTTAGTAATATGATACATTTCTTTAACGTATCAATGAGTTTTTGTTAGCTTCTAAATGAAATTTCACCTGGTCTAACCTGCTTATTAGATTTAAATATATTGTTGATATTTTAATTTCTTTACATGCAATTGAATGAGGTATATGTGTAAAATGTCATAGTCATAGCATTGTTTACATTTTGGATTATTACTTGAGATAATTGCTTACCGAAGTTCTAATAAGAAAGCAGAAGATACATTTAGCAGAGAAATACAGAAGAATAAATTTTAGGAATTACATGTGCTTTGAAGACACATTGGATCATAGAACTTTATTGTGTATTCCTTTATTGACAATTTATCATTTTAGAACAAGATGTTAAATACATGCTATGGTATTTCTATTAATATATGTGTGTACTTCAAAGAGATTAATATTAGCCCTTTGTCATGTACCTATTTATTAAAAGACATACTAATCATCACAAAATGAATATGAGACTCACGAAGAAACATAATTTAAAGGAACCATTGTTGATCAGTTTGCCAAACCAAACTATATCTCCAATAAAATGCCATAGAGATATATTAATTTTAAAGTCTATTTAACAGTCACTATAAAACATTTACTATATGCAAAATATTCTGCTGTATGAATGACAATACAAAATATAGAATTCATCTTGTGCTAAACTGAATATTTTAGTAGCGATAGACATATTCACAATAAAATATAATGAGTGCATATTTTATTTTAATCAGTTTATGCTTACATAGAATTGCATGGACCTCTGCTTTCAGTAAGATGAGAGAGTTGTTGATATTCTTCTGCTATTTTGTATACAAGTGTGTTAATAATAATAATAATCATGGCTTTTATATGTTATTAGAAAGCCTGGAAGACAATAAGGGAATCCATTAAGGCAGAAGCGAAGCTCCCCAAGTTCAAGGATTTAAGTAAGTTCTGAAGCTGCTAGGTACCAAAGGGCATAAATAGTTAATATGGCCTAGAAATTTAGTACCATGGCCAGAGTCAAGTGGGACTTTGGGACCCTCTTATACATACTGATTTCCAAAGAAAGCTTACCTCTCAGGTAAAGAATGAATTAAGGAAGAAAAAATTCTACCACAGAAGCAGAACAACCAGGGGAATGTTTTGTTTCACTCCAACTTTGGGGGTACATTAAAAAAAAAAAAAAGAAAATGACTCCCTTGAGTATGTATTACTACTGGTGGGGTCTCACATAATTTCATTATTGAATCTCAAGTTATCTCAAAACTACATACATTTTGAAACTTAATATGAAAATAAGTCTAAATATTCTGAAATAATTGACAGAAGTAAATGTAAATCCTTCTAGGAGAAATGATCATTCAGCATGTGTCACAAAACATTTCCATGGAGAGAATTCCAAAAAATCCAAAATCATAAGTAGAAATAATAATAAAAAAATGCACAAAACTCAGAAGAAAACAAATGAGGGGGAAACTTAAGGAAAAGCAAACAGAACCAAATAAATGAACATTTCATGCAAAGAAATTATCAAATATAGAAGAGCTATCAGTAGATTTATTCTGTATAATGAAACAAAAGAGGAAATAGAAAATCCAAGAAAGGCACAAGATATTGAGATTAAAAACAACTGTAACATTAAATAGTCTATTAGGCAATAACTGAAAATAAAATAATCAAATTGTTATATAGATTTAAATGAATTATACAGGGATAAACACAGTTAAACAAAACTTTTAAAAATACGTAGAAAGGTTTAGCAATAAAGATGGGATGAGATGGTCTGAAATATATCTCCTACATATTTTTAGAATTAGTTATGGTAAGACTAAAATATAAACTATACACAAAAAAGATGGTGGCTTAGAAATTATCACTGTGGGTGAAATGTATAATCCTCAGAATTAAGAAAAGGAAGAATCTCACACAGAAGAAGTAAGAAGAAATACACACATAGACATATCTTTGTAAAATTACAGAGCGTCCATAGAAAGAAGAATCTCTTAAAAACAGATGAAGAGCAAAAGCACATTATGGACTAAAGAAATACAAATATTTGAACTGCTAATTTCTCACTAGCAGGCAGAAGACAAAGGAATAATATTTTCAAATTACTATGAAATATAATATGTGTTTTATAGTTATACACAAGCAAACTCTTTCTTTAAAACAAGATCTAAATAGAGACAGTTTCTGGTAAATATTGAGAGTTATTACTGCCCAAACAATCACTAAAATGTGAATTTCAAAACACAGGAAAAATGAACCTAGGAGGAAACTGAAGGTACTTAGATTGTGTTAGTAAAATGGTAAATTGGTACTTAAATCTCAACAAAGCCTAAATTAGCATGGATGATATAAAGTAACAGTATCAAATTGTAATAGGTGGAGTTTAAAAAATTAAGATCAAAATAAAATACATAAACCATTTTATATAAACTAGAACTAGTCTAACGAGAATGAATGCCTTCTAGATTCTTTTGTAGTTTTGGAGAAAAGTAAACAATTGATTCATTTTAGAATATGCCAAGTTAACTACTCTTGTTAAAGTGTCAAGGACAGACACTAAAATAATATAAATAGATTATGTATCTTTTAAATAAATGGAAGTGGGAAACAGAAAAGAAATGAGGAAAATAATAAGACAATCAATTCAAAAGAAAACTTGTGTTGGAAAAGGAAAACGGAAAAGATGAAATAAATTGAAAGCAAAACCATAGGTAGTAAGAAAATATCCAAATTTGTCATATTCACAAGACAATTAAATGAACTACATCTATATTGGATTACAAGTACTAAATAGAGTTTACAGGAAAAACACCAAATGCATAAGGTGGAAAGAACAAGGATGATTTTTCAGTTTGCTAGGGCTACAATAACAAATACCACAGACTGGCTAGCTTAACCAACAGAAATTTATTTTCTCAAAGTTTTGGAGACTAGAAATTCAAGATCAAGATATTGACAAGGTTGATTCTTTATGAGGGACATGAGGAAAGGATCATTTCCAGGACCTTTGATTTGCAGACCTTGTTTTCATATTGTTTTCCCTCTGTTTCCTATTCTTACAAAGACACAGTCATATTGGATGAAGGCACTCCCTAATTATCAAATTTTAACTTAATTACCTCTTTAATAACCTTATTCCCAAATAGAGCCATACCTTGAAGATATTACAGGCTCTGTTCCAGACCACTGCAATAAAGTGAGTCACATGAATTATTTTTGTTTCCTAGTGCACGTAAAAGTTATATTTACTGTAATCTATCAAGCGTGCAATAGCATTATGTCTAAAAACAATGTATATACCTTAATTTAAAAACATTTCATTGCTAAAAAGTGCTGACACAGAGATAGGAAGTGAGCTGAACATATGCTGTCATAAAAATAGCACCAGTAGATTTACTCCATACAGGGTTGCTACAAACTATCAATTTGTAAAAAATTGTGCAGAAAAGTGAAGCATGGTAAAACGATGTATGAAAATTAGCTTTGTAGTTATATTAATAACAAAAAGAGCTATGACTTTAGGACAAAATGCATTTCTAACTATAATGAGGCTAACTATATTATGATTTAAGACTCAGTTTACTAGCAGGATACAATAATTTTTTAGTGGTGTGCACCTAATAATATTCTTTCAAATTATAAGACAAAGCTAGAGGAAATCAATACATTTATCATAATAGTTAGAGATTTTAACATACCCCTCACAGTAATTCATTAATCAAGCAGACAAAAAATCAGTAAGAATATGGGAAAATTTAGTGATGCAATTAACAAGGTTGATTTAATGGGTCTGTATAGAACTGAGTACCTCACAATTAGAGACAACATATATCTATCAAAAACAACTGAAACAGTTCAATTCACTGACAAATCTTTATATCATAAATCAAATTTCAGTAAATTTTTGATGAATTGGATCACATAGATCATGTATTTTGACCATAAAATAATAACATAAATATCAAAAAGATGAGAAAAGTCTGCATTATAAATTAATAGAATGCTAAGTAACTCATAAGTGAATAAAATAACCAAAAGGGATATTAGAAAATATTTAGTATTGAAATAAAGCAAAAAAGATATATATCAAAACTTCTAGAATATAAAGTATATACATGGACATTGATTGCTTTAAATGTATATAGAGAGTAATAATCCTTATTTATAATTCTAAAATCCAAACAGCTCTCAGATTTTAATGCTTTTGCCACCCAAAAATGTCCTCACTGTAATTTATTTGAACTCTGTATGTTTCAATTCATATTTAACATTTTTATTACTAAATTATGTCTTAAAGTCTTTCAATTTGTGATTCTGAATTCTATGGGCCTCCTATGTATAAAAAAATCACATACTCTTTCCCACACCATACTTTTCCAACAGCTGGTTGAACAAAAAAGGGAAGATTAACAATTTCTACTCCGCTAGGACCGTCTCATAACATCCAGTTTCATTTAGAAGGAATCATATTTATTGTTTCAGAAATCATTGATATCTAGGTCCATTCAAACTGCTCTCATGTATTTTATTTTTGCCATTTTATTATCCCCAATCTTATGCCCTTGCTTCCCTGAAAGATATTAATTTTAAAGTACTTAGCATTATTTTCTTTTATTTTTTTCATTTAATTTGCACCATTTTTCTATTCTAACTTCTTAAATTCAATGCTAACTTTTTAAAAATCAGTTATCTTCTTTCAATAAAAGTAATTTAAAAACATACTTTAAGTACTTCCTAAACTATGTTCATAGACATTTTTATTATCGACTTATTATTTTGTTATAAAAATATTATTTTATTATTGATAAGTTTTAAGTGTTAATTTTTTGCTTAAAGTTTTACCATTGTAAATTAAGTTCCAAATATAATTGCTATCAGTTATGCCCCTATTTTTATTTATGAATTTATGAATTAATTGATTTGTGCTTCAAGAACACAAACTATTAATATATAGTGTTGATACTATATAATATTAAATTTATAAACTTATAAATAGTCATTTTTGTAAATATTTCATGTGTGAGTAAATAAATTCACATTCTTATATGTAGTTCAGAACATCAAAACACATAAACATACATTTAAAAATTGAGATTAATGCGTGTGAACATAAATTTCATTTCTGTCTTCTTCAAATCATTTGTTCATTTCTTCTCTCTCTTTCTGCGTCTCTCTGTTTCTTTTATGTCTTCTTTTTCCCCTATTCTGGATGCTGTATGTTAAATTGCCTTACTACGTATAGTGATTTCTCTACTTCTATTCCTGATTCTTCCAACTATTGCTTTATATACTTTGACATCAAGCTATTTGTTAGACAGATATCTGTTTATTATTTTTATATCTTCTCCATCATCTAGTACTTTTACACTTGAATTTATAGCATTCTTCTTTAACATTTTTCAAATTGTTACTTTTCAGCATGTGTTTGTGTACGTGATGGATTTTAAAAAATAACTTCCATGGCTTTTTTTATTTGTTTGATTATATATTTCTAGAATGGAATTTCTAGTCCTTTCATTATAATTTCTTTTTGAAATGGAATTCACATACCATAAAAAAAGTATCTGTTTAAAGTGAACAACTCAGTGGTATTCAGTACATTCAAAATATTGTGCAGCAATGAGGTCTATCTACCTCAAATTTACCTATTCTAGACCATATAAGTGAAATTATGCAATATGTAACTCATAGTGTATGATTTCTTTTACTAAGCATAATGTTTTTGAGGTACATCCATTAGTATATCATGTATTAATACTTCATTCCATGTTATGGCTGAAAAATATGGCTCTAACTATGTATATCCCAATTTGTTTAACCCTTCATTTGTTGAACATTCATGTTGTTTCCATTTTGGCTAATGTGGATAATGTTGCTCTGAACATGCATGCATGTTTATTTCTTTGAATATTTATTTTGACTTGGGTTGTATGCCCAGGGGTGGAATTGCTGGTTCACGTGGTATGTTTAACTATTTGAGGAACTGCTAAACTGATTTTCAGAACAGCTAAATAACTTTACATTCTCACCAGCAATACAAAAAATTTCTAATTTCTCCACATATTGACTAACACATTATTTTCCTTTTTAAAAAAATTATAACTATTCTAGTATATGTAAATGGTTTATCATTGTGGTGTTGATTTGCATTTTCCTGATGATTAAAGATGTTAAGCCTTTTTTCATGTACTTGTTGGTAATTTGGATCTTCTATGGAGAAATAGCTATTCAAGTTTTGACCTTTTTTTTGGATTTTTTTGTGTTTTCTTGTTGAATTTTAAGATTTTTTTTATTCTGGATAAAGGTCTAACCAGGCTTAGCATTTGCAAATGTTTCCTCCTGTTCTTAAGGTCATCTTTTAACTTGCTTAATAATGCACTTTTGCATATAAGTTTTTAATTTTGATGAAGTCCAATTTAGCTATTTTTTCTTTTGTTGTTCATGCTTTTGGTGTCATACCTAAAAGTCTATTGCTAAACCAACTGTTTCTTTTAACAATTTTACAGTTTTTAGCCTCTGATTGAAGAGTTTAATCTATTCGCATTTAAAATAATTACTAATAAGGAAAGACTTCTGCCATTTTATTCTTTGTTTTCTGCATGTCTTTTTTGATTCTGATTTGCTACATCACTGTCTTTTTTTGTGTTTAATTGATATTTCGTAGTGTATTCTTTCCATTCACCTCTCACTTATTTTTGTATATATTTCTAGATACTTTCTTAGTGGTTATCATGCAGATTATAATAAGTATCCAAAATTAATAGCAATCTAGTTTGAATTGGTATCAACTTAGCTTAAACTGCATAAAAAAACTATCTGCTCCTATACATAACTCCTCCCTTCCCTCCTCCCTCCCTCCCTCCCTCCCTTCCTTCTTTCCTTCCTTCCTTCCTTCTTTCCTTCCTCCCTCCCTTCCTTCCTTCCTTCCTTCCTTTCTTCCTTCCTTCCTTCCTTCCTTCCTTCCTTCCTTCCTTCCTCCCTTCCTTCCTTCCTTCTTCTACTTTTACGGTCTGAGTGAGTTCTGAGTTAGGCTAATCAAAGATGATTGTGTTGCATCAGTCCTTCATGTAGTCCCCAAATAGGTTAGAATAGATAAATTTAATTCTTTGAGAATAAATTCAGTTCTACAGGACCAGGAACCGGCATTCCACATTGAGATCATTGCCTGCAGTCTTCAAGACATTTGCTGAACAGAAGAGAATGGTAAAGACAAACCAGGTAAAAGTGCCAAAAACTTTATTTCCATTTTAGGTTGCCTTTATCTTGATTCAGCATTTATTTGATTACTGTAAACTTTTGACTGTCTTCCACAATAATGACAAACTCTATTCTGACAGTTTTTGCTTGATTTTTGGATTTTTCGATGAAGGCACAAGACCCTGTAGCTACCTACTCTACCACTTTCACCGACATCATTCTTTCATGCCTTTAGTTTTTAGTGTTTTTTAAAAATTTTTATGTAACTATATATTTTATAGAAATTAGATTACTTTTATAAAAAATTAAAGTTTGGAAGCTTCATTTTTACATTGGTAAATTTAATTTTATATACATGTATAGTAATTAAATTATATATTAATACTTATTTCTGTAAATGCATTTGCATTTTTTATTTACCATTAATGAATTTTTTATTTCTTTTCATGAATTCAACTAGATGAATAAATGAGATTTTATTCTATCGTGTTGTAAATTGCTGTGTAATAAATTACCACAAATAGTATTTAATACAAGTCACATTTATTATTTTATAGTTGCTGTGGGACAAGTATCTTGGCAGAGCTTTACTGGGTCCTCTGATAGTATCTCTCAAAACTGTCCTCAAAGTGATGGCCAGATTGTGTTTTCACTGGGAGGCTTTCCTAAGGAAGAATTTTCTTCCAAAATAACTCAGCTCCTTGGTGGAATTCATTTTCTTATAGTTGTAAAACTGAAAGCTCTAGTTTTCTCCTGAATATTGGATGGAAATTGCCCTCATCTCTAGGAAACTGGCTGCTTTTCTCACAATACTCACTTCTTTTTTCCATTCAGTATATTATTATTCTTGGGATACCATAAAAAATGTCATAGACTTAATTGCTTAAACAACAGAAATATATATATCTATATATATACATACATATATATATACATACATATATATATATGTATGTGTGTATATATATATATTTTCAATTTTGGAGGCTGAAAGTCCCAGATCAAGGTTTGACAATATCAGTTCCTGGTGAGGGCTCTCTTCCCGGCATGTAAATGGTTGCTTCTCAGGATGTCCTCACTTGGGCTTTCATCATTACATGTACATAAGTTGAGAGAAAAAGAGAGAGAGAGGACACAGAGAGAGAAAGCTGTTTGAAGTATATTCTTATAAAATCACGAGTTCTGTTAGATTAGAGCCCTGCCCTTATGACTTCATTTAACTTTAATTACTTCCTTACAGCCCCCACCTCCAAATACAGCCACATCAGCAGTTAAGGCTTCAACATAGAAATTTTGCAGGAACACAAACATATGTAATCCCCACAACATTACATCCCTGAGTCTCTAAAATTCATGTCCTTCTTGCATGCAAAAATGCATTTGTTCCATCTCAACAACCCCAAAATCTCAACACATTCCAACATCTACTTTAAAATCCAAAGTTTCATCTAAGTTTTATCTAAATCAGATATGAATGGGGCTGGATATATGATATATCTGCAGGCAACATTCCTCTCCACATGTGAATCTGTGCAACCAGAGAAGTATGTGCTTCCAAATACAATGGCGGCACAGGCAGAGAATAGTCATTCCCATTCCACAAGGGAGGAATCAGAAGGAAGAAAGGCATGATATTTCCCAGGCAAGTCCCAAATCTAGCAAGGTAAATTCCATTAGATCTTAAGGCTGCAAATTAATCCTCTTTCATTTGATGCTCTGTCCTCCAAACCATTGGGGTAGCAGAATCGGCCTCACAGCTCCGCAGGGCAGCCCTCCCACATGGCTCTCTATGTGTGATGCCTGGCCAGCTGAAAAAGATGAAGGGGACCCACTTCCTGAAACCAAGTGGGAAACAGCCTTGACTACTGGGCCCGTGGTAGGAATGGCATCCGGAAAAATCTCTGAATTACCTTCAGGGTTGTCCTTCTCTTTTCTTGAAGGATAATGAATGTTTACAATATTCATTCATGCCATCCCATTTTCTCAGTTTCCTTTAATCTGGCAATGTTTCTGCTGACATAATTTCATCTAGATTCCTGTCTTCTGATGAGATGGCTAACTAAGTACATGATTAAAATCCATACTAATCTCCTTATCAAAGAAGTTGTTTGATCACACCATTATTGCTCTCTTTAGAACACACCTACTCATTTTTTGCAACATGGGCAGAATTTTCCAACTCTTCAAGTTCTATTTCCTTTTTGCTTAACAATTCCTTGAATTTCTCTCTCTCCTCTCCCATTTTACTATAATTAGTAAAGAGAAACCAAGCCACTTGTTGAACACTTTCTCTTACAAGTTTCTCAGTTAAATATCCAAGTTCATCACTTGGAAGTTATACCATCCACAAACACTAACTACTATTCAGCCAAGTCCTTTGCCCCTTTATAACAGAATAGCCTTACCTCCAGTTTCCAATAAACTCTTCCTCATACTTGTCTGAGATCTCACTAGAAAGGCTTTTAATGTCCACATTTCTAATAATATTCTATTCAAGATGATACATGCATTTTCAAGAGTTTGAAGGCTTTCTCTCCAGCACTCTTCATTTCATTCTGAGCTCTCATCAAAATTGTCTTTAACATTCATATTTCTACCAACAATCTCTTCATGACAATCTAGGCTTTTTCTATAAAGTACTTCAATATTAATCTAGACTCTATCCATTACCCAGTTTTAAAGCCACTTTCACATCTTTAGGTACTTTTTACAGCAACATGTTTTGGTACCAAAATCTGTACTAGTTTTCTTGGCCTACCATAACAAAATACCATACTTTTGGTGGCTTGAACAATAGAAATTTATTTTCTCTCACTTTCAAAGCCTGGATATTCCAGATCAAGGTCTGGCAGGGTCATTTTCTGGTGACAGCTCTCTTCATGGCTTGCAGAGGGTCACCTACTCACTATATCCTCACACGGCTTCCCCATGGTGTATATGTACAGAGATAAAAAAGAGGTGAGTTCTCTTGTGTCTCTTATAGTATGCTAATCCTATCAGATTATGGCCCTGCCTTTATCACTATACTTAACTAATTTCTAAGTTAGAGACCCTGTCTTCAAATATAGCCATACTAGGGGTTAAGGCTTTAGCAAATGCATTTTGGGGGAAGAGAAACGTCCAGTCCATAACGTACGGCCAGCAAGGATTATCTCTAAAATGAGTTTCCCAACGCGACACAGTCATACATAACAGAACATAATCATGAGAGTAACATCACATCACCTTCGCCATATTCTATTTGTTAGAAGCAAGCCACAGGGCACAGACGCTCAATGGTAGGAGATCACACAGAGATTTGAAAGCTAGAGGACAGGATCATGTGGATCATCTTAAAATCTATCTCCCAGAGTTTGAAAAATCTCAGAGTTTGATTTTGATTTTCATTTTTTCAAGTAGTTACCTATAATTAATTAAGATCCAAATTTAGTGTATAATCCTTCAAATATTCCTTTTCAGTCTTGAATCATTTCTGTGCCTGTAGTTTTGTTTTACTCTTTTAAATTCTGGTTTATTAGACTATTTTTCTTTTGTTGCTTGATAAGTATTGAAAAAAGTTTATGCAACATTATATCTCTTTATTAAATGTATACTTATGTTTATTTCTGCTTTAAATATATAGTCCTTTCTTTAGCTCTTTCTTTGAAGAATTTATCTTTTTTGGTATTTCCAACAAAAATCCTTACAAAGATGGATTTACTAAACTTTTTAAAGCTTTATAAATCCTTTAGAATATATGTATTTTACACTCATGTTTTAATAATATGTTGTTTAAACATAAATTTATAGTTCCAAATTATTTTGCATAAAAATTTAGAAAATGGTACTCCTTTCTTATCCCCTTGTCAGCACTTTGACTATTGATCTCAATTTATCTTTGTTTACATTGTAAGAATATTAACTGCAACAACTTTTGAGAAAGACTTTTTCTTCGATGATCTTATTATCATTGTATGTGTGGATTATATTTTAATTATTCTGTTTGAAACTTTTAGATCTCTTTTAAATAGAGGTCTTTTATGTTTCTATAATTCTTTGTGATTCTCCATATTAATATTTGATTTTTTCTTTCCTTCCGTTGACCTAGACTCTCTTAACAATAATCCTGTACATCTAATATGTGCCATCTATCCCTTTATTTTTATGTGCCTTTTGCAAGAATTCCTTTATAAAATTTTGAGTTCAATACATACTTTTAAATTGCATTAGTTCTGTTATTCCTCCATCTATTGAAGTATTTATTTAACTCATTCTTTTTTACCTAATATTTTCACTTATGACTAGTTTTTTTCTGCTTTATGATGTAATTATGATATATTCTCCCTTTGAGATATTATTCTTAATTTAATATTTTCATGCATGTGTTTGCCCTATCATATTGCCCTAGTTTATCTACTATAGGTTTTCATGTTTACGTGTTTTTCTGATTAGCATTATGATGCTTAAAAATCTATTATTTTTATTTTTGAACTTCTTTTCCCCTGGAGGTACCACATAGTTGGCTTGTAATGTATGTAAGGTAGAAGGGCAAGGCTGAGGCCTCCTTAGTGCTTAGCGCTTTTTGTAGATTTAAAGTGTGGAGTAGTAGAAGCACTCTCCATGGCAGAGGCCAGTGTAGCATGGTTGAACTTGGCCACCCAGATCAGGAGTGTTCTCTTCAGAAAATTCTGAATCTCAGGAAAATTGTCATCACCTCTTCCCTCTCTTTGCTCTTAGTGCAAAAAGGAAGGCGGGGATGCTATTGCTATCAGCTCTTTACTCCCCTGTAGGTGTGACAACCCTGTTGTGATATACAGCTCACAATGTTGTGCTAATTATCCCAAATGATTGCAGCAGCTTGAAGAAAGCCCACTTCAAAGCTGTCTTCCTGCTTAGAACTAATAGAGGGCACCAACTCCATCAAAATAAGTTGCTAAAGACTTTGTTACCCCAGGAATTCTTCACAATACCTTAATTCATCAAATCTGTAAACTTTTACTATTTCACCAATAAAGCTTTCATCAACACTATGTTTGAAGGTGTTTTTTTATTGATGTTTCCAAAAGGTTTTTTTTTATTTTGACAATGTTCACAATGCCTTAATATTTGATTTTTTACCCTTTGATTTCATAAGTTCCATTTTCCCTTCTTTGCTTTTTGTCCCTTGAAATTGCTCTTCAGATTTATTTGTATATTTCCCCTTCTACCACTTATTACATTTGTTGATATGCTACCTAAAGTCATAAAGGTATCTTCAATCTTATCTTACAATATCCTTATGATAGTATAGTAGTGCCAAACTCCATTACAGAAAAAAACCTCTGTTTCTCCCATCGATTTGCAATAGCATGTCTGTTATACATCAAAGAACCATATGTACACAAGTGTATCTTGGGGCTCTCTTTTTTTTTATACATTAATTCATGTATGCTTGTGCCCAAATAATAAATTATTACTCATTTTGCTTTACAATAAATCTCTATATCTGGTACAGGAATTTGTTTCTCCGTGGTGATCTTCACTGTCAAAAATGTCTCAACTTTTCTTCAAGTTTTTGTATAAATTTTAGTTTATTCATTTCCATGAAAAAACTATTGAAATTTTAATTAATATTGCATTGAATCTATTAATAATTGTGCATAGCTTTATATATTGAATTTTTCAATTCATAACCATGGCATATATCTCTATATGTCTTCCTTCAAATCATTAAATAAAGCCTCATATTGTTTATTATTAATATAATAAACATGCCCATACTTTGTTTTATTTTCATAATACATAATTCGATAATCAAAATATGCAAAATTTGTGTAGAACTATTGTCTCAACTCCGCATTGTCAAATTACTTTGCCTCCTTTTGCACCTGGTTTCATTGACTGTGTGTTAATAATTGTCCTAAAAAATAATTTTGAGATGTTTTATGTTTCCTTTCCTTGGGTACAACAAGACAGAAACCAATACTGCATATGTATCGAGAACAGGAATTTGTACTTTGGTAGTCTGTGACTATCGCTTACCACCAATCCCTGCAATCTCTTAATTTTGTTGTTGTTGATGTGTTCTGATCAGCAACAATTCAGTTTTATTGTGGGTAGGGTAAGATGTTATATTTCTACTTCACTATTATAATGAAAGTGTGTAGACATTTGAGATATATGCATAATAGGGGTAGAGACTCTTTACCTTGGGATGTTTTCTGACCTCGACTTTTTCTTCCTCTGTGAAAAGTTTTGAATTTAAAGTTTAAGTCTACTATATCAACAAACGTCATCAGATCAAGAAAAAAATTGTTCCTTCAAAAATCTCCTTACCTTTATGAATTCAGCCTTTTCTCCATAGTTTTGTCTGGAAATTTTCCAACTATTGTTTAAATTTCATAGTTAAAAATAAAAATTTTTAAAAATTTCTTCAATATTTTTAGGACATTTGGTTTTAAATTTATCTATACATTTTTTCCACTTTAGTTTTGATCTAAATAATTTCAGCTATGCTTATTAGAATTGGAACTTTCTGCAATTTATTTTTTATACTGCCAGTAGAATGATCCTTCCAAATAACTTTCCACAAATCATATCATATCCTTGCCATAAAACCTTTACTACTTTATTATTTGTGTCGTGTCTTTTTAAATATTTTATTCAAAATTAACATGCAATGCTTGAGATCTAGGCTACAGTTATATTCCACACTCATACACTGCTGGTTGGACTGCAAACTAGTAAAACCTCTGTGGAAAGTAATATGGAGCTACCTCAAAGAGCTAAAAGTAGAACCACCATTTGATCCGGAAATCTCATTACTGGGCATCTTACTCAAAGGAAAAAAAAGGCATGCATTCTATCAAAAAGACATCTGCACTTGAATGTTTATAGCAACACAATTTACAATTGCAAAGATGTGGAAACAACCCAAGTGTCCATCAATACATGAATGGATTAATAAAATGTGGTATATGTATACCATGGAGTTCTACTCATCCACAAAAACAATGGTGATCTAGCACCTCTTGTATTATCCTGGATAGAGCTGGAGCCCATTCTGTTAAGTATCACAAGAATGGAAAAACAAGTACCACATGTACTCACCATTAAAACGATATTAATTGATCAACACTTACGTGCACATATAGTAATAACATTCACTGGATGTTGGGCAGATGGGAGGGGGGAGAAGAGGATGGGTATATACACACCTAATGGGTGCAGTGTGCATCGTCTAGGGAATGGGCATGCTTTTGAAGCTCTGACTCCTATCTTTGGTGGCGCAAAGACAATATATGTAACCTAAACATTTGTACCCCCATAATATGCTGAAATAAAAAAATAAATAAATAAATAAACTTGATTCAATTGATCCTCAAAAGATTTTATTCCAAAAATGCATTATGCTTTCCTTGCTTCTCGATTTTGAACATGACATTATTTCTCTATAGAATCTCCTCCTCCTTCATATTTTTTCCCATTATTGGCTTATCCTTCAGATTTCAGCTTAAAGATAATCTGTAACTCTGATGGTGTGTGACATAACATACTAGGCTCCAAAGCAATTTTTTGAACTTTTCTAAGCCTTCAATAACCTAATTATAACATCAGTGTACCTGATATTTTGTTTGGATTAAATTGAACAATATACTCCATCATATAGGAAATACTCAATAGAGGCTAATTATCATTAGTATTAACTTTCTTTATTTGCATCCCTCCTCAACTTAACGAGGCTGGGTAGTTGCAAAAAGTCCATATTTTCATATTTCCTTTTCTAATTCCTTATAAAAAACTGAGATTTCTATTTGTTTAGCCATTAGATTTTTTCATAAAAGTTTAAGACTTTTTAAGTGGAAACTGCCTTGCCCATACTTTTATTCGTTATGCTTGATGTATAAGTATATATTTGTTAAATTAATAAGTGAGTAAATGAACAAATTATTAAATCCTACTCTTTTATATTTATGAGAAAAAATAGAGATGCAGAATGATTTCCTAATACTGTGAAATCAGTAAAAGAGGGATTCAAAACTCTTCTCACACCAACCATAGGCAAGATGCTAACCTTCAAAGTATAATCCATATTTTGAAATAAGAAATACACACATATGTATT
Organism: Avahi laniger; assembly: GCA_963575035.1. NCBI lineage: Eukaryota > Metazoa > Chordata > Mammalia > Primates > Indriidae > Avahi > Avahi laniger. The sequence continues at coordinate 12,965 of CAUYSK010083261.1, read as the reverse complement.
ACATGATGCTACAAATAAATAGATTGAGAACATAAGAATTTGAGATCTAAATATTATGACATTGTATTGAGGAAGAAGGTCAAAGTAATTTTGATGGATGAAGTAGGATTGTAGACTGACCTAACATGACATTGCTCTAACTGCCATGGTACTGTTTGAAAGTCATACTTCATTAGTGTTCTGCAACACTTGAAACAGAGAAAATAAGAAACTTAGCCTAGGATAATGTGTTATTTTTATAAAGCCTAAATCATATCAAAGTCTGTGCATATTAGCAGCTAAAACTTGTATATTACTTTTTTCAGTTTTATCCAAGCCTGTGTTGGTCACAACTAATATTTTGTCACACAAAATGTATGAAATTTTATTAATCTTATTGTCCATACAAAATAACACAGTAAATGTATATATTATATAAATATATGGCAAGGGATATATTATAAGGAAAAAATTTTCAAATAAGTTTACAATTGTTTGTTGAGTCCCTTAATTTGAATATTTTGTTTTGAATTTTTGACTTGTTGAAACATCACCATTGATTGCAACCGAATTGTTTTTTTTTAATTTTAATTTTTATTTCAGGGTATTATGAGGATACAAACATTATGGTTCCACTTTATGTCTTTGCCTCATCCAAGTGAATTGGGTTTTAATAGACTTATTGAAGGTTCAGTGTTGTCATATATTTACCATTAATAATTTAGCATCATATACACTGAATTATACAAATCCTACATCATAAACAAAGGACAAATGAGACATGTTAAGACAAAGACATTGCACAATATCATTATTTAACACACAAGTTAATAGAGGTTATAGAATTTATGAAAAAATCAACTCAAACTTTTTGGGGCAGATGGAATCAGGAAAAGACAAATATCTTGAAATTCCCTGAAATTCTCACCTGGAAATAAAGAGAAGATTTTGGGTTTCAGAAAAACATATCTCAAGTTTTATTATTTCAGTGTAAAGTCTTCAAATAACACTCTGATTAGCATGGAAAATACTGGTATTAAAATATTAGTGTATAAAGTTGAAAAGGTATCTTGGAAACTGACTATGAAAATCCTATACAAGAAATTATTATTTTTCTTTGGGACAATGGATTCTGACTATTGTAGTGTTTAGGCCAGTACTATGACATGATGGACGATTTTGAAAGATTATATAGCAGCTGTTAAAATGATTGATTTTAGTAGCAAAAACCTGGAAGCAAAGGGATTGATAATGGGATTATTGCATTTGCCTTATACTGCTAATACTACTGCTACTTGCTTAGAGGCTGCTTAATATCAACTTCCAAATGAAAATTTACTTGTCATAGCATACACCAGCAGAATATTGAATAAAAGCTATCATGTATATCCCAGTCCAAATTTAGGATGTCTGTCTTTGAAATAAACAGTTTGAGATGAATTTCTTGAGTTTTTACATGAAATAGATTCAGAGTAGTGACAGACTGTTCTATGGAATTGCTAACTACTGAGAAATTGAATATAGTAGAACAGACAAGGGTGTCAACCTTTTACCTGTTACATTTCAGAAGCTACACAGTGCAGGTGAAGAAATTACAGATACTGATACACTTTGAAAGAACTGAATAATGTTTCTAGAAAAGGTGAAAGAGAAATATTAGCATGAGATGACTGAAAATACTGCACTGATATTTAAAATAGATATTAAATTTATTATTTATGCCTATAGATGTTTAGATACGAGTAATAGAAAGATTTATAAGAGATTGGTAAATCTTGAAAACACTTGAAACTAATGATTTAGGTAAAGATAATTGAATAATTCATTTCAGGTTTCCACTAAATTATAAGTCAAAAATATCTCATCATGTGAAAAGCCATGTCGACACTCAAAGCTTAAAAAAGCAATAGCTTTAATTGATCACTTCACCAGTTTCCTGGGACTAAAAATCCACATATGTACTCAACTATATTCTGAGCCTAATTCAAACAATTAAGGTGTCTTTTGATAATTTTCAAATGAGGTATACAAACTAGTCAAATGAAGTCAGATGCAGAAACCCATCAGGTTATAAAATTAATACCAGGGGAAGCTTGTTACAGACAGGAATTTAAAAGAGAAAGGCACAGAAAAGCAGAGACGATAAATTTTGGGGAAGGAGAGGGAAATAAGGGGAGTGAGACAGCAAGGATACAACAAAACACTTGACCATGAGATACTTTGACAAATGAGCTGCCTGATAATTTACATCTTCCAATGGAGACAAGGTACGTTAACTGTAATCTGATTCTATGCCATGCTTCTATTGCTTTGTGATTAAAAGTACACACAAATTTGTGCCAGCTAATTTTTGACTATTATACGAAAATTACTAAAATGTGAGTCTCAGTTATTGCAACTGCAAAATTAGTCCAGAAGTATGGGTGTGTGAGAATTAAGAGAGAGAATTCTTGTTAAATCAACTCAGTGGTTAGTTCTTGTTTAATGCTAAAAATAAATAATTTACCTGTATTGCTATCATTTATTATGTATACATACATTGTATACATTTATATATACACATATACAAGTGAATAAAAGTAACAACTCATTTTTTGAGCTACTTTGAAATGAGCTTCTCTTTTAAAAACAATCCTACCTAGGATATATATTGATGTTCTAGAGTGGATTTACTAGCAATAGATTCTTATTGATTTGATTATTGCATGGTAGCTGGAAATTAGAATTCTTCCACTGAGGCATGAAAAGATGATATACCATACCATTATAAAATATCACAGTTGTTATGACTATTGCTTGTAGTGATTTGATAATTAGTCTACATGCCCACTAGCTTTGGAAAATTTCCACTGGCTTTGGAGAACTTGCAGCCAAATGTCTGTATATCAGAAGATTATGATTAGTTTTAATGAAGGTAAAACAAAGGGCAAATGCTCTCTAATTATCCTCCATGGACAGAGACATAGACAAGTATACTGATTATATTCCTCAGAAGTGAATATTCTATCTTTTGTTGAGACTAACACATTCACATTATCAAAATCAGCTACTGAATTTTCAGCATTGCCTTTGGTTTCACAAATAAGTCAATGCTCTGGTTTTCAAGTATCAAAATGCTAACTTCTAAAATGTTATGTTTTTAGAGTTGGGAAATCTAAGTATAAATAAATGTGAATTCTGGAAGAGTTGTTCATCAAGCACTTGCAGAGGTAGATTGAGAATAAAAGCTTGTTACACACTATTCATATTGTTTTGGTATTTGCTTTACAGTCCATTAACTTGTTAAGAGAAGAAGATTATGAATGAGAGAGTCAGAGGTAATTAGGTAACTAAGTGATGCCTCAGACACAGTCCTTCAAGATCAGCAGGAATTACTTAATCAAGCAATCTTCAAAATGCAGTAATGAAAGTTATTGGGATTCATATGAAATCTGTGTGCTAAGAGCCAAAACAAAATTGGAAATCAGCCTTCTGAAGTTCTTCCAGAATTTATATCACAAAAACAATGAAGAAAACAAACAAATCTTCCTTCTTCAGTAAACTTCACACTTGAATTCAAAAAAATACTGGCACCTGTCTAATATCACAAACTCCATCTTTCCTGAAATAGGTGGATTTCATGAAAAAAAAAGCATTGAAAATATTTTCCAGACCACAGAAAATGTAATCACATTTAGATAAATAGAATAGAAAATTTATTATGGACTAAGATTGACAGAGGATTCACACAAATAAAATCTGGAAAAAAATTGCTTATGTGGTGTTTTCTATTTTAGTATTATTACCTTGGTTGAGATATTACTATCGTATCAATACTGTTAAGTATATGTAAGAATGCCCATTGAGCTTCTTTGTCACTAGAAATTACAAAGATGATTAATTCCATTGTTAATCTCATTGTGTAGAAGAATGATCAATATTCTCTACCACCATTTCAACAGACTATTCTGTCAGTGGACTAGAGGAACTCAGATCTACATCAAGAGAATAAAAATACAGTAGGATAAATTTAAAAAGGAAAACATTTGAAATTAAAAGACTGTTCCAAGTAATCAAACAAAAATATGTTAGAAAACGAGTAAGAGAAGAAATGGCAACTTTGAATAAAGTATTTATAAAAATAAACTATATATAAGGAAAATGAAATATTAAATAAAATAAAAGTGAAGAATTCATAATATGTAACCTGAATGATAAGAATAAATTTGATTCCAAACAATTCCAAATTTTTTTCCTAGAAAATAGGAAAAAAAAGATAACAAAGATACAAGAAGTTAGTAACAACAATTTCTGGCCACATTGGAGAGAGTGAAAACTTCCCTGGTGATGTAGAATTGTATACTTGTTTAAAAATATATTACATAATCAATATAAGTCATTGTTCACAAAAAGTCAATACATACTTTTCTCCCATTGTGTGAGTTATTTCTTACTTTGTTAATTATTTCCTTTGTTGTGTGAAGCTTTTTCATTTGATACCATCAACTAGTATGTATGGAAAAACATACCTTGCTCAAGGATTGGCAGAATCAACATTGTTTAAATGTCTATTCTATCCAAAGTGATCTACAGATTCAATGCAATCCCTAGAGAGAAAAGTATGTATTGACTTTTTGTCTGTTAGGATCCATTGGTCTATGTCTCTGTTCTTCTGCCAGTATCATTGTGTTTTGGTTACTATAGCCTTGCAGCATAGCTTGAAATCTGGTAAATTGATGCTTCCAAATTTGTTCCTTTTGCATAAGTTTGCTTTGGCTATACAGGGTCTTCTCAGGTTCCATATGAAGCCTAGAATTATTTTTTATAAATCTGAGAAAAATGATGTTGGCATTTTAATAGGGATTGCATTGAATCTGTAGATCATTTTGAGTAGAATAGACATTTAAACAATGTTGATTCTGCCAATCCTTGAGCAAGGTATGTTTTTCCATAAATACTAGCTGATGATATCAAATGAAAAAGCTTCACACAATAAAAGAAATAATTAAAAAAGTAAGAAATAACTCACAAAATGGGAGAAAAGTATATATTGAAACAGGATCCATACCTCTCACTACTCACAAAAATCAACTCACAATGAATAACAGACTTAAACCTAAGGTGTGAAACCCTAACTATTCTAAAACACAATGATGTAAAAACTCTGATAGACATTGGCCTAGGCAAAGAATTTATGAAGAAGACACCAAAGGCAATCATAGCAACTACAAAAATAAGTAAATGGAACCTAATCAAATTAAAAAGCTTCTGTGCAGCCATGGAAACTATCATTAGAGTGAATAGGCAAGCTACAAAATGGGAGAAAATATATGTATGCTATACATTTGATAAAGGGCTGATAACTAGAATCTATAAAGAAGTCAAGCAAATCAGCAAGAAAAAATCCAACCACTCCATGAAAAAGTGGGCAAAAGACATGAACAGAAATTTTTCGAAAGAAGATAGACTAATGGCCAACAAACATATGGAAAAATACTCAACATCTCTAATTATCAGGGAAATGCAAATCAAAACCACAATGAGATATCACCTAATTCCAGTGACAATGACTTTTTATCAAAAAGTCCCAAAACAACAAATGTCGGCATGGATGTGGAGAGACAGGTACACTCATACATTCACGATGGGACTGCAAACTAGTAAAACCTCCATGGAAAGTCACATGGAGCTACTGCAGAGAACTAATAGTAGAGCTACAATTTGATACAGCAATCCCACTACTAGGTATTTACCCAAAGGGAAAAAGACATTCTATAAAAAAGACATCTGCACTTGAATGTTTATACCAGCACAAGTCACAATTGCAAAGATGTGGAAACTATTCAAAGGCCCATCAATACAGGAATGGATTAACAAAATGTGGTATATGCATACCATGGAGTACTACTCAGCCATAAAAAATGGTAAACTAATACCTCTTGTATTAACCTGGATGGAGCTGGAGTCCATTCTTCTATGTAAACTATCACAAGAATGGAAAAACAAACACCACATGTACTCACCATTAAACTGGAACTAACTGATCAACACTTACGTGCACATATGGAAATAACATTCATTGGAAATCAAGCAGGTGGGAGGAGACAATGGGTAAACTCACACCTAACAAGTACAATTCACACTATCTCAGGGATGGGCACACTTATAACTTGACTCAAATGGTACAAAAGCAATGTATGTAACAAAAACATTTGTAACTCTGCAATATCATGAAATTTTAAAAAAGGCACCATAAAAAAATGTAGATTTGTAAGTTCCAGGGCAACTGCTATATTTTTAAGGAAATGTAATTGATATGTTAATATGGGGACTAAAATGGAAACTTATGCTCAGATAAAATGGAACTTCAACAATGAATAAGAAAATGTTATAAATATTGTTAAAATTAATGCAAACACTTGATAACCACTGTAAATATGAATCATTTACATTAATTGAAAAACAAAGATTTCCAGATGAATTAAAAATTTCCTAACTGTATTAGCCTACATCAAAATAACCTAACATATAAAGTTGTTCTACTCTTTAGAATAAAACAAAAATGGAAAGAAAGGGATACAGATTATAAAGAAAAATAAAATAAAACTTTCTTAATTTTAGGTGATATGATTGTCTATTTAGAAAAGCCCAAAGAAGTGAAAAAGATAAACAAACAACTAAAAATTCCCTGTGACTCATAGGTATGTAGAGAAAGGTACCAGAATTCAAATATAGTATACAAAAGTCAATTGATTTCCCATAAACAATCAATGAGCTATGAGAATTTGGAATTTAAAAAATATATTATATTATTTACAGTAGTACCAGAAAAAAATCAGGTACTTAGACATAAATCTAATAAAAATGTACGTGATCTGATTGTGGAAAATTACAAAACACTGATAAAGAAAATGTGGATAAATGGAGACATATTCCATGCTCATGGATTGGAAGATTCAATATTATTAAGAGGTCAATTCTTCCGAATTTGATCTATAGATGCAACACAATCCCAATCAAAATCAAAGCAAGATATTTTGTTTATATCAATAAACAGTTTCAGAAGCTCAACTGCAAAGGCAATATACCTAGAATTGTTAACACAGTATTGAAGAACAAATTTAGACTTAGGCTACCTGATTTCAAGTCTTAATGTAAGGCCACAGTAATAGAAACAACATGGTATGGAAAAAGACAGATCATATTGATCAATGAAAGAATAGATAGCTCAGAAATAGACAAACGCAAATATAGTTAACTGATCTTTGACAAAAAAGCCAAGCAAAGACAATTCAATGGAGAAAGGATAGTCTTTATAAATCAATGGTTTGGGAACATTTGGGCATCCATCTGCAAAAACTGAACCTAGACACAGATCTTTCCACTTTCACAAAATTTAACTTACAATGGTTTATAAGCTGAACTGGAAAATGCAAACTATAAAATTTCTTGAAGAAAATATAGATAGAAATCTACATGAGCTTGATTTCAGTGATGAGTTTTTAAATACGACACCAATCATGATCAATACAAGCAATACGTGAAAAGGTTAACTTTGAAAAAACTAAAAACTTTGACTGAAAGAAACTGTTAAGAAAACCAAAAGAAAATTTTACAAACTAAGAAAAATTATTTGCAAAAGCACTTGTATCCAAAATATACAAAAAACAAACAAACAAAAAATGAGAAGAAAGCAATCAAATTAAAGAATGGAAAATGATCTAATCAGACATCTCACCGAAGAAGACATACGCCTGACATACAAGCGTATGCCCTAAATTCTTTGCCATCTGCAAATTTCAAATAAAAACAACAATTCTAATACTTATTAGAATGGCTAAATGCTCACAAAAATTGATACCATCATTTGTTGGAAAGGATTTAGAATAACAGGAATTTTTATTTATTGCCGGTGTAAGTAAAACAGTTACAACCAGTTCGGAAGAAAGTTTATCTGTTTATTAAAAACAAAACCTAGTCTTATTATATGATCTGGCAATTACATTTCTAAGAATTATCCCAACTGATTTGAAAATGTACATCTAAAACCCACAAATGAATGCTAATGTCAGCTTTACTTATATTTGCTCAAACCTAGAAGACAGCCATAGTGTTCTTCCATAAGTGAATGGATAAATAAATTTGATAGATCCATAAAATAGAAGTTTATTTACTGAGTGATAAAAAGAAGCGAGTACTCAAGCCATAAAAAGATATGGATGAATCTTAAATGCATTATTTCTAAGGAGAACAAGACAGTGTGAAGAAGCTACATGTTATATGATTCCAATTATATGCCCTTGTGTGAAAAAGAAAAATTATAGAAATGTTAAACCAGCTCAATGATCACCATGAGTTTGAACAAGGGGCTAAGAGGTTGAAGAGGTAAAACACAGTGATTTTTTTAGGGCACTAAAACTCTTTTGTATGACATGGTGAATATAAGGCATTAAACATTTATCAAAACCCACAGAACTTTATAGCACAAAATGGTTCTTAATGTGTGAGAATTTTTTTTTAAGTGTTTTTTGGAGGCCATAGAATCCAAGGATAAGACAAAACCTGACAAAAACTTTATTATATTATAAATGTATAAAAAATCCCCCACAAAAGGATATGGGAATAAGGCGCTGACCTAAGTGTAAGGTTTTTGGGTGATCAGCGCCAGAGAAAGAAAGACGAGCAGAGTGAAAAGGGCAAGCAACTAGTCTTTTTTGGGAGAAGGGGAAAAAGAGCACTCCCAGGCGAGGTTCACGGGTCCTGAGAGGTGGGGCCCCAGAAGTCGCCCCGCCTGGGAGTTTTGAGCAAGCGTATATATGTTTTAGAGTTGGGGGATGGGGTTTTTCTGGCACGATGAGTTTTGGCACGAAAAGTGGGGAGTTCTTTGTTGCAGTTTTAGGGTGGGTGTTGAGAAGTAGGATGGGCCAATGGTATTTGTGGATTCCAGGGACCGAAACTTCTCTTATCTGGGTAAACATTCTGGTGTGGTTATTCTTTAAATTAGCTGGCCCTAGCAGTTATTTTTGGCGGGTCTTGCAGGCTTTTTTTTTTCTTTAGGAAGGGAAAGGGTGCCCACCACCAGCCTTACACTAAGTACCATGGAAATAAGTAGAATGTGTAAGATGAAAGTCAGAAGGGACTATACACAATCACTGTACCCTAATTGATACAGATGTTTTCCATAGAACCATGAGTTAACAATTCTGAAATCACTATACATATCCACTAGCATTGAACAATTAAGTAAATGGATGGTAGATCACAGGAGTCAGGTTTCTCATTGTTAGGGAGGAAGATTATTGATAAGCAAGTGGGGGGAGGTTATGGTACATTTTGTAATGGATTAGAGTTGAAGATATAAGTACACATTTGTGTTTCGCTTGATATAGATGATTACATATAGAATATTGATAGATGTGTATATACATGGGTTATTATACATAACTGTGTATGTTTGTCCTGTCACCTGAGAAGGCCAAGAATAAACCTTCAGTAGCAATGAACACACCTATTTCCAAGATCTTAGTTTCTAATACCATTCTTTAATAAAAAGAACCATGGCTCCTTTGAGAAATGACTGATTCTAGGACTCGGTAAGAGATATACAAGATTTTGAAGTATCTTGTATTGTCAGAAAATAAAGTGGTGTGAAAGAAAGAGAAAAAGAAAAGAAAAGAAAGAAAGAAAAGAAGGAAAGAAGGAAGGAAGGAGGGAGGGAGGAAAAGAGGGAGGGAAGGAAGGAAGAGCACAATTACGGAGGCATGTCAAAAGTATATAGAAGCCTCTGTGGAAAGCAACATGGAGATACCTTAAAGAGATACAAGTAGATGTATCATTTGATCCAGCAATCCCATTACTGGGAATCTACCCAAAAGAACAAAAGATATTCTATAAAAAAGACATCCACACGCGAATGTTTATAGCAGCACAATTCACAATTGCAAAGATGTGGAAACAACCCAAGTGTCCATCAATACATGAGTAGATTAATAAAATGTGGTATATGTATACCACGGAGTACTATTCAACTATAAGAAACAATGGTGATACAGCACCTCTTGTATTTTTCTGGATAGAGCTGGAACCCATTCTACTAAGTGAAGTATCCCAAGAATGGAAAAATAAGTATCACATGTACTCACCATCAAACTGGTTTCACTGATCAACACCTAAATGCACATATAGGAATAACATTTATCAGGCATCGGGCAGATGGGAGGGGGGAGGAAGAGATGGGTATATACATACATAATGAGTGTGATGCCCACCATCTGGGGTATGGACACGCTTGAAGCTCTGACTGTGGCAGGGATGGGAGAGGGGCAAGGGCAAGTAACCTAAACATTTGTATCCCCATAATATGCAGAAATAAAAAAAAGCATATAGAAGCCAATTAAAAGAGCGCTCAATGGCCACATCTATAGCAATTTGGGCCAAAGATAAATATTGGATTATAACTCAAAGTATAAAATAAATATCAGTAGGTCCATATTGATATACATAAACTATTGCACAAAGAAGTAACACTTTTGAAAAATTTTTAGTAATTTCTAGGTCAAAGAATGAAACTTGTACCTAAGCCCAAAGTGGGCTGCTTCAATTCTCTATATCTTGATTTAAAGAACAACTTAGTTGGCAATGAAATGTGAGTTGATTCACCATTGTGCCCACTCCCAAGAGGAAATACTGAAGCAAAGTTAATTTTATTCTATTGAAATAGGAAGCACCTTCATTATCCATCTTAGTTTCCTGAGTTTAGCAGTGGAGGAGCCTGTATCTTGCCTTTGAGAAATCATATCAGACACCCTGATAACAAGGCTGACAAATGAATTCCTTTTTCAGTGCTTAAGGAGTGGCAAGTTACAGTTGCCAATAAGATAGAGCTCTTGTCATCCCTACCTTTACAAATATAAAACTATTCACTGAAGTTCCTTGTGGTCCAAGACCGGAATTTAGAAAGAAGAGAAATATTCCTCTGCTGCAACATTTTAAATTGTATTTTCCTAATTAAGTTTACTTCTATCTAACAAATTCAAGACAATCATTTTTATCTGGTCACTAAAAATTAAAAGAAAATAAGAAAATGTGCTCTCTAAAACTGAAGATAATAAAGTGATACTAAAATAAAATATATAAGCAATGCGAATGAAGCCAAAGAAATGATTTACAGATTTCTGAGTGAAGAACATAGGTATTCTTACAGTAGCCTACATTTTTCTAAGACAAAAGAGTATCTTCCAAGTTCAGACCTCAGCGAAAATGACCCAAATTGCATGCTCTAACAGAAGTTACAATCTTCTCGATGTCGTAACATACTAGGATTGCTATACTGTAATCAATGTGATATTTAAATAAGGAAAAAACAAAAGATTAAGAAGTTTTCAGTGTATTTTTATCCTTTTAAGTGTGCTTACATTTCATTTCTTTAAAGAAATGTCTGCACAGTGATATAGAACTACCCATAAAGCTATTATGATAATAACTCCAAAGAATAGCCAATATCCTATTTTAAATTTATCAAACAACCTATCTGCAGTTTGTTCTTCCTATACAGACAAGTTATATAAATTGAACAGTCAGATTCATTATGTCTTGGCATTAATAAATAAATCACAATTTCTTGACCTGTATATCTGAATATCAGCTCAGCCCCTGTTAAAGTTAAAGCCTGCAAACTCTAACCCCTGAAGTCTGAAGACAGTATTTAAATGGAATGTTTTTCAAGGGAATTTGAAAAAAAAAAAAAAAGAAAGACTGTGCCCATGAAACATTTAAATTTTAAAATATATATTCAAGTTTTCCAAAAGAAATTATGACCATTTTTAGAAATTTATACCTATTTATACACTCATATTCTATCTCCTATATAGTGTATTTATGTAGTTATTTATTTTTTCCCCCCACATCTAGAATGTAAACTCAAGGAAGGCAGATATTTATCTTGCTTTGTTTTGCTTTTACTTTTAATTTCCAGGTACATAGCACCTAGAACAGTGTCTCATCTATAGAGAGTGCTCAGCAAATATTTGTTGTAGAAATTAACTAATTAATCCTAAACTTATTAGCCTGTTTTCTATTTAATGCATTCTTATTACAATGGGTTAGTTAATATTTTAAAGTGTAATACTATCTTAATTTCATGATTCAGAGTCTCCATTTAGGAAAATAGACAATAAGCAATCACTTTACTGTTATACTGTTATGCATTTATTATTTATGATTTGACAAGGAAACGGCATTTGGAAATGCTGAAATTGAATTATTCACAAGTAATTTATCATGTCTTGATTTATATTTAATTTACTTTGCTATATTTTGTTTTTTAAACTGTCAAAATGTAAATCTGGATTGATTATCCATCATCAAAACATTATTAAGGGAACGAATGCATGTCAATGCTTCAAAGCTTTCAAAGATGACTATCGTTGTTGGTACAAAATATGAAACAATATTCTTTGAATAATGTCTCACGGTTTCTGCCCTTGCAATAACTAGGAAGGAACTTGAAAGAGTGAATAAAAATGATGTTGTTTTATTTCTTTTAGTGTTAATTATTAGCTTTCTTATATAAGTTCTTCCCTGAGGAAACCTTCCATAATCTTGAAAGTGTGCTTAAGTGCCTCATGTCTGTATTTCTATAGCATTCTGTACATAAAGCTGTCATTAATCTTCAATATAATGAACATATTGTATTGAAAAAAATTTTATTTGGGTGTCTCTTTTTCCAAAATCTAGGAACTAACTTGAGAATTGAGACTATGATTATCTTCAGTTCATGGTAACAACAGTCATTCAATGTTGGTTGGAAGAAAATAAAAAGCATTAAAGTTTTCTATCTTTAAATATATGCCAAAATCTTTTTTTTCTTTTTTTTTTTTTGAGACAGAGTCTCACTCTGTTGCCCTGGCTAGAGTGAGTGCCATGGCATCAGCCTAGCTCACAGCAACCTCAAACTCCTGGGCTCAAGCGATCCTTCTGCCTCAGCCTCCCAAGTAGCTGGGACTACA
>CAUYSK010083259.1:0-107756 GCA_963575035.1 Avahi laniger | reverse complement strand
GCTTTTTTAAAATTTTTTTTTTTTTTTTTTTTTTTTTTTTTTTTTTTCTTTTTTTTTTTCTTTTTTTTTTCTTTTTTTTTTTTCTTTTTTTTCTTTTTTTTTTCTTTTTTTTTTCTTTTTTTTTTCTTTTTTTTTTCTTTTTTTTTTTCTTTTTTTTTTTGAGGCAGGGTCTTGGTCTGGTTGCCTGGGCTATAGTGTAGTGGCATCATCATAGTTCACTGCAACCTCAAACTCCTGGGCTCAAGTGATTCTCATGCCTCAGCCTCTCGACTAGCTGAGATTACAGGCACCTACCACTAATTCGAGAGCTTCTCTTCTATATTAATTCCAGCAAAAGTCCCAAGGCTGATGCTCAATGACCCTGATTGGCCAGGCTTGGATCACATATCCATCCCTAAGCCAATCACTGCAATCGGAATAAAACACAGTGATCAATCCTCTCTTAGATACGGAATTGAGTTCATTTCACCCAAACTTCATGGACTGAGAGTGGAAGAGGGGTGGTTTCAGAAAGGAAAATCAAAATGGGGAAATATATACTAGGCAGGTGGAACCAGCCAATATCCACTAGGGGGACTCTGCACTGTCACCAGTAAAGAGGGAGATGACAACATGCCACTTGGTATGAGGTGGCAGTGACTATGCATTTATGAGGTCTGTCCAGAAAGTATCCAGCCATCGTTAACTTAATGAGAATGGTTACATGGCTGGATAATTTCCAGACAGATGTCATACTTCTTACAAGGAGGGTGGGAGGAAAACAACCCAAATGTCAGGTCCCCAAAGCAGGGAAGGAGGAGGCATAGTAGAAACCATCAGCCCACATGCCCCTAAACATCCGTCCATGTGCCATCTTGAGGGCCTGTCCCTGGGGCATTTCCCTGGGAACATGTGCCCCCAGATACCAGTGTCATATGATAATCCAGATAATTTTCTCTCCATCCTGAAATCTGCTGCTTGTCAGGGCTTTAAGGCACCAGTTCATCTTCATCAGTGGTAGACATCTGTAAGTTTGAGTCATAGCACTTTCTAGTGCAAATAACTACCCAGAACAGGGATGCCATTAGGAGCCATTAATTATAGAGCAATGTTTTACACTAACTGCTGCATATAATGTTCATTGCTTTTTTGCTGATATTACCAAAGAAGGCTGTTTCTTAATGATTCACTTTTATTACCATCATCTCTGTCTCAGGGATCGCCTAATTCGTTTATACTGTCCTTGTTGCTCTAGATCCAAATGGTGCTCCTTAGGCTAGTCCTGACCATCAGTGTTGTGTGGCCAGGCTGGAGAGACTACAGCAGTTCAAACAACAGTGCTTCCTCAGAACCCCATCCCAACTCGCATCACACAACGATGCAATGTTCTCTTCCCTTTCTGTCCCCGCTCCTGAACTGTGAGTTCCTTAACAACAGGACAGGTCTCTGATTCCCAATATGCCCTGTACTCAGCATATTGTAACCACTCAATAAATGCTTGTAGAATAAGTGCTGTGCTTAGTGACTGCAAAACAAAGAGGAATAAAACATAGTCCCTAACCCTGAGAAGCTTCAAGTCTATTAACTATGAAAATAACAATACTAACAATGACATCAGCTAATGCTAATTGAGTGCTGTGTGCTAGACACTGAACTACGTGCTTTGCATGCATTATCTCGTGTAAAATGAACTTGACAGTACCATGGTATATACAATTACTAACCCCATTTCACAGATGAGGAAGCTGAAGTTCGCAAACAAAGCTGAAGTCAGATCATTTGAAAATGGTAGAGTCAGGGTTTGAATCCAGGTCTGCCTGATTATAAAGCATGTTCCTAACCACTGAATTAATACTATCTCTATAAAGGCTGGATGAGTAAAAGGTGGAGAAAGCTGGAATAAATTAATACCCCCAAAATCGGCAGGCAGTTCCCAGTGGCAATGCTGCCAGCATCAAATCAAATCCTCAATAAAGGTATTAAGCTGGTCCAGTACTTCAGCTAGTGGAGGCCTTGGAGAAACTGAGCAGAGACCTAGAGATATGTTGATAGCAAGCTCCAAAAGCTCATGCACATGGGCATGGATCACTTAAAACCAGCAAGCACCTACTGTTCTCCCTGGTTTACTCTCTCTGCTGGGAATAGGGGCCAAAGTGGAGGAAGTGTCTGCATGGCCGTCACTCAATATGGGATAAGAAAGAGCAAGATGAATGAGTTCTGCCTCTTACAAGTTTATTTTACGTTCTCTCAGAATGGAGCCGAGAAATGGAGATCAGGGACCACATTTGTAGAAATTGTATAAGCTTTGTAATTTACCCCGAGCAGTTATGTCTGCTGCTTTTGTTGACTTCCCCATAGAGATCTGAGCAGGAGGAAAGGGCAGATTAGAGAAGTGACCAGCCCCCAAGGCAGGCCAGAAAGAAAGGGATAGAGTAGGTGGGGCGAGCCTCACGGATGAGAGGAAAGCACAGCAGTGCTTCCATGAGGCCGGCGGCCAAGTGCGTAGCAGAGACCCAGAAGTCTGGTTGAGCCAAGGGCAGGATTTCTGGAAAGGACCTAAAGAAGGAGCTGACAACCCCTCAGAGCTAGAACTATCAAGCCTGTGCAGATGTGGGAAATGTCTGTTAGGGTTCAACAGCAAGACTGTGTCCCCATAATCTCCCGTATTCATTCAACATTAGTCATGTATGGACGCACAGGGAGGTTCCATGTGTATGTACTGAGCCAGGTGATGGGAAATCTTGAAGAGCAATTTTCCCACTAGGGAGTCTTGTGTGGGATGCAGATAGGTAGATCAGCAATGGCAGTACATTGCGAGAGACCCCCAAAGGGGGATCTTGCCCACAGGGGCAAGCAGGAGGTGCTCTGGGATTGTAAGGAAGATGCCTACCGCAGTCCTGGCTGGAAGGGGTTAGAAATCAGAAAGCCAGGTGAGCATTAAAGAATGAGTAGGAGTCACCTACTCAGGAGACGCATGCAGGTGGGAGCAAGGTATCAGAGGGATCTTTTGGAAGCAAAAGAAGAAGCTTGGTTCAAAATCAGGAAGTAAGAGAGAACATGGTATTTCTAGGAACTGCAAGGAACTCAGCCCAGTTTGTGCTCAGAATGAGGTGGGAAGTGGCAAGACATGGCACTGGGTCAGCCGCCCTCAGAGTCAGGGGCCTCCGTCACTGGGTGTTCCTTCCAAGGGAGGAAATGATCGGGGCCTCTTACAGTGCTCTCTGGAGTGTTTAGTGCTGCAGCTGCCAATAATAAAAAAGATTCCTGCTTCTCAAAAACACCTCATTCCAACAGCCAGTCATCTTGCAGATGGAACCAAAGGAAGCACCTTGGCCATCTTTTGCTAGCCATAAAAACAGTGTCTTGGTGTCCTAATGTTATTAAAACCTTCATAGGCTGAGAAGATGCATTTTGGACTTCCAAGCATGTCAAAAATTACATAATTTTTCCAGCCTAATTCTGGCTCAGTAGGCTCCACCTTCATGGCAACTGAGAATTACCTGAGAAGTTTTAAAAGAAATGCCAGCGCCTGGGGCACCCTCAGAGGTTCTGATTCATTTGTCTGGCACCAAGCTGGGCATTGGGATTTTTTTAAAGCTCCCCAGGTGACCCCCCGGGCAGCGGGGGCTGAGAACCACTGTGGAGCGTGCAGCCTAGCAACAGAAACTCAACTTGTGTGCAGGGAATGGACTCCCCTTGCCAGGTACTCCAGCTGAGTAGATTCTGGGTCAACTTTTCAAACCTTCCTGGCAGATCATCAGAGCAGCCTGTGACAACTGCTGACACCTCTTGGGGCTCCTCCCCAGTCCCCACCACCCTCTGTGACAGGTAGACACAAAGGACCCTGTTCTAAAGCCAACACGGGGGGCTGGAGAACGGGGTGTACCTCACCTCTGCTTGGCGCCTAAGGGCACATCTGGCTCCTGGAGCCACATTGTGCAGTGCTAAGAAGCTTTGTCAAGGATTTTTCCCCCTGCATTTGCCTGGAAACTCCAAGCAGCCGTCATTAGCACATTACTCACGCTCACCCAGTCCCACACATCACCCTCCTCCTCACCCCCGCCTTCAGATTATTTTTCCCGCATTTGTCCATTTTATCCACTGCAGTTGGGTTTTGTTCCCTGTGCCCTGAGAAGCACATTTTTGGAATGGAAATGCTGCTGGCGGCAAGCAGGTGACTGCGGGCTCCGTGGTCCCGCTCCATCACCCCTCATTGCCCTCCTGGTGAAATCCCATCCATCAGGCGCACAGAGCGACAAACCCTCTAAATGCTTCCCAAGGCGCTGCCCTGTGTTGTTCCTTCTGCACTGAGACAGCAAATCGTTAGCTTGGAGCTCCCAGGTTGTTTCTTGCAGCAATTAACAGCTGTCCTGGTGTTAATTCCCAATCGATAGCCCTGCCAGGCGCTGCTCTTACAGCTGTCGGCCTCCACAGCACATTTTGAAAGTAACTTGTGGGGTGGTGAGCCTCTCAGCAACTTGGGTGCTCCCAGGAAAGCCCTCACCAGGCTTCCGAAGGACACCAAGCGCCGCTCACCCAGTGTAGGGGCCAAGGGACAGGGTGAGTGAGCAGGCAGCTCCACCACCTCTTCCAGTCCGATGACACCCTGGGGAGACAGGCAGAACCCAGGCCCTCTGGCCCCTTGAGGTATTCATGAAGCTTTCATTTTTCAATCTTGGCTTGTTTGGAACTTTTTTCCGTTTGTTTGGAGATGGCTGTATTTTTCTTCCATCTAAAACCCTCATTCAAACAGTCTTTTCTTTTTTTCCCAAATCGAATAGCCACGGTTTCTCATTGCGTGCCTGTATTGCTTCCTCCAGCTCCCTGTGGACAGAATGAGACCCGAGAGGATGGCAAAATCATCCAGCTGCCGCCCTGCAAGACAGGAGCTTGGATCGTGCCGGCCATCATGGCCTGCTACCTCTTGGTGGCTAACATCCTGCTCGTCAACCTCCTCATCGCTGTCTTCAAGTGAGTGGATCCTTCTTCCGAGCACGTGGGATGGACGGGGAGGCTGGGGGTGAAGGCGGGGTGTTGATGCTTCAGAAAACAGTGGATTTCCTCACTTGATTCTCTCTGGTCTCTCCTTCAGCAATACATTCTTCGAGGTAAAATCGATATCCAACCAAGTGTGGAAGTTCCAGAGGTATCAGCTCATCATGACCTTCCATGAAAGGCCAGTCCTGCCCCCGCCGCTCATCATCTTCAGCCACATGACCATGATCTTCCAGCACCTGTGTTGCCGATGGAGGAAACACGAGAGCGACCCGGACGAAAGGGACTATGGCCTGAGTAAGCTTCGGGCAGCAGCCCGGCCCGCGCCAATCAGAAAGCCCTTCCCCTTCCTCTAGGCAGTCAGGCAGGATCGCATGTCTACCGAGTTCCTCCTGCCTCCTGCAGACTGCGCGTGGCTCTGAACTTGTGGGGCGGGAGGGTTGCCGGGCAGGGTCTGCCTGCGTGAGAAACTGTGTTGGGAAAAAGACAATAGAGGCTGAAATCGAGCATTCTTAGCCTCTTCTTTCTTAGGAAGATAAAGCCAGTCTCTAGCAGGGCTGTTTTAGCACCTTCCTAAGTTCTAAGTTTCTTACTTTTCAGAGGTCCCCAAAATAGACCAACCATATTAATGTGTAGCCAATGCTACATCATACAGGGTGTCCCAAAAGTTGCCATACATAGGGAAAATGGGAAATGGTAGCTAAATGTACCTTTATTTACAAAATATTCATTACAAAATTTTACAGAATTTTTCCTTTTGGGATACTCTGAATATAATTCAAGCATTTGTTGCATGGGATGAGTTATAGGTGACTAAGTTGATTTTCCATTATAATTTCTGGACCTATCATTATTTCAGGTCTTAAACATTTTCCTAAGCCTTAGGGGTTGTGCCTCATGGGGAAACCAGCCCTGCTTTCCATTGTTCAAAGGATAAGACAGAAGACTCTCCATCATCCACCTTCTAGCCCAGGGTCTCTAAAATGAGGTTCTACTGGCATTGGGGTAGAATAATTCCTCGTTGTGTAGGATTGTCCCACACATTGCAGAAGATTTAACAAATCCATCCTCCACACATTAAATACCAGTAGTTTCTGCAGATTCCTAAATGCCTCTAGGGTACCGCCAATGGAAACCAATGGGAACCTAGCCCCATACCAGCAAGCTACTGTGATTTCTCAAAGCATGTCAAATAGACCACCTACATTAAATCCACTGAGCCTCTGAAATGGTGGCCCAGGAATCTACCTCCCTCCTTGTGATCAGTAGTACACCTAAGGTTTGAAACCAAAACCATTTAGTCAACTGCTTCTCTAAGTCTGCAGCTCTTAACCTCCCCACCACAGCAATGCCAAACTTCTTTGTAGACATTAAAGTTGGAGAGTTGGAGAGAGTTGGAAATTCCAAAATTCACTGTTTCCATCTGAAACACAAATTCAGGCAAATAGAAAGCTTGGAGTGGGGGAAGGATGACCTATGAGATAAACCCTGAGCTTCTCAATTCGGGAACCTCGGCCCATGTGGAGGAGCATGGGCTGCCTGATCAGGGGCAGGGGGATGCTGCACTGAATGATGCCCTGCAGTGGGTATGGTGCTGAGGGTTACCTCCGGGCCCCAAGGGAATTTGCAATAATGACTTGTTTAGCTCACTTATTCAGAGAGCTTAGGAAGGGGGTGTCTGGAAATACATGACAGGGAGTAGGGTGGTCCAGAGATTCACTTCTGCACCAGTGCCCACACCCTTGCAAAAAGCACGAGAATCCGAGCAAACCAGACACTGGGCCAGGGGAAAGCCTGCTCCGTAGAGCTCTAGTTCATGGTTTTTTTGTAGTAACAATAAAAGCATTGCCAGATCGCTGGCCCTGTGGAAGAGAGGAACAAAGTGTCAGCTTTCTCAGAAAAATATTTCAGAGCTGGAGCTGGGTCAGAAAGAGTGAAAGGCAGAGGCAAGCGCCCTGCATTGTATTAATTAATCAGGGAAAGCGAACTCTTCACTATCTATCTGTAGCCTTAATTGGAAGAAGAACCGAGGGCACTGCCAAGTTCTGGCAGAGCCTCAGATAAAAGCACTTTGAAATGCAAAATTTAATTTTTATTGCAAAATTTGACATGTTGATGAAGTTTTTTAAAATAGTATATTATTTTTTTTAAAAAAAAAGCATTACATATACCTAAAGAAGTTAAATGAGGCACTAATTAAGGTGCCAGCAGAGTAAGTATTAAATATACTCCTTTTGGTCTCAAATGTAGCAGTAGCAGGAAGGATTCTGTGCTTTGCGGGCCTCTGTAAACTGCCTCTCTTCACTCTCTTGCCTCCAAGTTAATGCTCTGTGTAATTTCATGACCGACTCTCAAGAGTCCCCTGTGGCACTGCTGTTCCCCACCCCAGGAAGCCTGCCATGTTTAAGAAGAGTGGTCTGACTTCTTTTATTTTCTTTTCTCTCACCTGATTTTACATTCCTATCTTCCATGCCCCAGGCAAACTCAGACCCAGGCCTCAAAGCAAGCAAGAGCAATCTCAGGAAACTAAATCCCTGAGGGTCTAAAATCCACAGCTACAAACGTTGGGGACAAATCCCTATGGCATCTCAAGGGTATAGAATTAGAAGTTGGACTTGTCCCATTTATGGTTTTTGCAAAGCAGCTCTCTCACCCTAACCCTGATTTATAAACCATTTTAAAGATTCAACTTTCAACTGGGCTCTTTCTACTGCTGTATCAGTTATGAATTAGTTTACCATCTATTAACAGAAAACCAGGCTAACAATAACACAAATAAATAAAAAAACACAAAGAAATGATAGCCCAGAGCCCAACAATTCCTCACCGAAGTCAAAGACCTAAAGTCCTTCTATTTTAAAGGCACAGCTATTCCTTATTGTACTGTCTTGTTTCATGGTCACAAAATAGCTGCTGCTCCTCCAGTCATTACATTTATGTTCAAGGCAGGAAAGAGATCACAAGGTGAAGAAATATAGAAAGAAGCAACCACATCTCTGTATTTTATCAGGAAAGCAAAATCTCTTCACAACACACCAGCCCTCCCCGCAGCAGACTTCTCTTGTTTCTTGACCCAAACTGGGTCTCATGGTTCTGCTAGCTCCAAGGGAGACTAGAAATGTGTGTTTGGCTTTCCAGGGCTCAGTAGTAGGAAGGGGGAAAAGGTGAAGTGAGTTGCAAAAGGACTTTTAGTGAGGCCAATCAGCAATGGCTGCCACACCCCAGCCCAGAAATTTTTGAGCTTTTAAGAAACTTTCATGCTCTGAGTAGCTTTCCTTCCCTCGATTTAGCTGTGTTCTCAGGCTTATAACTTGCCTAATTCGAACCAGCCCCTGCAGTAAACCAATTATATACTCAAATAACTTCAAAAACTCATGGTGAATTTAACGTACAGAAAGAAGACAGTAATACGAGTTGCCTAATTGGATTTGGATTTTGTTTGAAAGTTAGTACAGAATCTAGGCTGCTTTTCCCAACCTTGGTTTATATTACGTGTGGTTAGGCCCACAAATCAGATGCCATCAGCTTTACTTCTCTCCCTCATGGCGCTTTGTTTTTGTTTTTTTTTTTTTCACAGAACTCTTCATAACTGATGATGAGCTTAAGAAAGTACATGATTTCGAAGAGCAGTGCATAGAAGAATATTTTAGAGAAAAGGATGATCGATTCAACTCCTCCAATGATGAGAGGATCCGGGTGACCTCAGAAAGGTGTGTTACTTTTTCATGCCCCTGCAGATGTTTTATGCCAAGGCATGCTTTATCAATTGAATTTGTTCACAGTTACAGAACAGAGATCTTTTGTGTTTGTTTTTATCACCCAAGAAATTATGGCGCTTAGGAGATAACAGAATATTGCCTAAAGTGTCTCCTGACCAAATTCCAAACTTGCACATCCTAGACGTCTCTAGCAGGACGTAGCAGTTGCCGTCTTGGACAGTAAAGATGGCTGAGTCCAGGACAGGACTGGGGTTGGTGACTCAGACCAGAAATTATAAAGTTCTGACCCAGACACAAATCAAGAGAGACTCAGCCCAACTCTTAACAACAGGTTTATATTCTGTGTAGATCCTTGAGTGTCTCCTCCAGGGGAGCAGAACAGTCCTACCGCCTGGCTTATGCAGATGTTGAACACCTTCTGAACAAAGGATGGTTAAGAAACTTGTGAATTAGTTAGAATAACGATTGGAGCTTCCCCACCCCCAAGAATTGTTTTGTTCTTTTTTCTTTGTATATAGAGCAAGATGAAAGCAAAGAAATAAAAGTGGATTTTCCTACCCAGTGGTTATATACTTTTAGATCTTACTGACCACCGTAGTATAGCCAATAGGGCTATAAGAAAAATCTCTAAGTAAGAGAAAAGAATTCTTTCAATTTAATAACTCTAGCTTTATGCAAATGTACTTACATTTTCTTATTTCTTATTCTTTATCTTGACTAATAAACACTTCATTCCAGTCTATTATGTTCAGAGCTTGGCATTTGGGAACCACTGTTCTGAAGGACACCCAGAGTATTACAAAACGTTGATGTAACTTTAAATTTTAAGTATTTGCAATATAAAGATGGCAGCAGCAAATAATAGTGTAGAAAGATATAACATACTGATGGCTTTAGTCGCTATGACTCAGACTTCTAAGATTCAAGGCCATCACCTCTAGTTTTCATGAAATGATGTTTTGCCTGCTTATCCACTTCAGACATTCTCCAGGAACTGTGTAGAAATTACATAAATGGCACTTTTTTGTCCCTAGCCCTTTATTTCTTGAAAGAATACAGTCTAGATAAGTAGGAACATACACAGGCCATTGAGTGTTTGTGTTCATAGGTATCCAGCCAATATTAATAAAGTTTAAAGTCATGCACAGATTTTACACACATCTGTCACTGCAGAATAGAGTATTTTATGATGACATAATGTAAAGCAATTTTCTGGCAAACAGAGGAAGGAACTGGAAATCCAAAGATTTCTCTCATTCTGAGGCCCTGAAAAAGCTATTTATCAATGGACATATAGCCATGTGGTTCCCAGAAAATTGTGCCATGTGGACACATTACCCATTGCGCAGACATATTTCCAGAGCACATGTCTACAGGCCTTTAAAACTCTTTTTATATTCAGAAAAGCCATAATCCTGGGAAGAAAGAAAGGTCGGGAGGAAGGAGTGTTATTATGTAAGGAAGGTTTCGCCCCACTGGGGAACTAGAATGAGGAGGTGCAGACATCAGCACACACTGTGAACATACTGTGACCATTTCACCAATGCCTTCTGGAGAGAAACAAAGGAACTATAGCACCTCCACCTGAGCCTCTCACCCCATGCCTGCAAACCCTTCAAGACCGCTCCTTCCTCAACGCCCTATTCTTCTCTGGGTGGTTACAGAGTCCCACCCTCAAAGAGGGTGACCCAGGTGAGCCATTCCCAGAAATCCAGAACAGGGTGTAGAGCCACCGTCCCTGTATCCTGGGCATTAGACTGACCTTCTCAAGTAACGGGTGCCTGGAGGACCGAGATGACCTCGTGACCAACTGCAGGTGCCAGGGAAGTAAACCTAAGCACAGGCCTCATTCTGCGTATGTCTGTGTTTGTTTTGAGGTGTTGTTGTTGTTGGGGTTTTTTGGGGGGGGAGGGGTTGTATTTGTAAGTGTAGCAAAAAATAACATCTCTCAACGCTGGAATTGTACTCATCACAACAGACACGCCAGGGGGTGCATGAAGGAACAGAGATCAACCAAGGGAAGAGTGGACCCATACTACCATCTCACACATCTTCTAGAACGTGTCCTTTCCGAGTAGCAGGTGAAATCATCTATTTATATTCAATGGAGGTAGATAGCTAGCTATAGAGAGATAGGGTTAGAGATACATGCTCACGTGTATGTATGTATATACACACATTTGGATAGGGACGTATTGTTGAATACACCTAAGTTAACTGTGAATGTTCCATAGAGCATACAGAATATTATAAAATTCTACCTTCACATTAAACAACTACAATACAGAGATTTGAAATCAGCAACATTAAGAGCTGGCTCTTCGCTCCGCTAAAAGACTTGGGAAAGGGCTCGCTTTACTCAGTGAGCTCCATGCTCCTTCGCCTGCCACTGCCTTTATAAAATGTAGGCTATTTATACAAGTTGCATTTGCATGAATCTTCTCAGATGTACAAAGACACTTCCATAATCTATCCACTGAAACAGATCATTATTAAATCACACTTTTGCACTGAAATGGTATGTAAAGAGCTAAATACAATATTCAGGAGATCATTAACACCTCACAGGAAATTGATTCTGAAAAATCCCTGTCTTCACAATTTTTTATATAGCAATACCCTGATTCATCTAAAGCAATACAATTCTGGAATATAATGAGCTGAGAGAGTAACCAATGCCCTCCACTTTATTTGGGTCAATATCTAATGATTAGGATACTAAAATAACCAAACTTCTCATCTATTAAGAAAATAGATGAAAAGTTATGGCATTTTTTTTAAAGATGCTGATAAAACACTGTTTAATTTTGAAAGTGGGGGGTATGGCCAACCAAAAAAAATCCCCAGGACAAAATGTATGAAATGCCACTAATGATCGATGATTTTCTTACTGTATACTGTTAGCAAGTTATCACGTATTGTGGGCTCATGCACTCATTCTCTCTTTCTGAGATGTTTCTAAAATCAAGAATGATTACATGCTTGCTTTTTTTTTCATTTTAAGGTATGTAAAGAAATAGGAGGTTAACAAAAGCCAGTAGGAATTAGAAAATTTGCTAAGTACATCCTGTTTGCAAAATTCTACAGCACGTTGCTGCCTATTACACAAATTGCCAGTGCCCTTTTTTTTCCAATTTTTGTGAGAAATATTCTCTTTCTAGGTGATTCAGATAGAAGTTAATGGATTTTTAAGATAGTTGCAGATATACTATGTTGATTCATGCATATGTATATGTGCATATCCATACATATACACATGTATATCTCATCACATCATATGAAGACATTGGCAACTGGCTTTTTTTCCTGAGGATTTTTGGACTCTTGACTGACGATAACCAATTCTTGAAGTCTGTTTCAATATATGAATACGGTGCTTTCACCATGTGTAGGTGATATGCCACACGCCAAGGACCCACAAAGCAAGGCTCAGTCCTCAGGAAACATGCAGGGTAATTGAGTTCCCATGTACATCCCACAGGGATGAACAGAAACACCTAATCCAGTGGTTCTCAGACTTTAGCAGGTCTCAAAATCATCTGGATGCCTTGTTACAACACAGATTGCTGGGCACCGCCCTTCTTATCCCCAGAGTTTCTGATTCACTAGGTCCAGGTCGGGGCCTGAAAGTTTGCATTTCTAACACAATTTCAGGTGACGCTGATGCAGATGCTGCCTCTGCTGGTCCAGGGACCATACTTTGAAAACTGTTGATGGAAGCCAAGGGACAAGCTTAAAGTCCAAAGTTGGGAAAGGATGGTGCCGAATTATTCACTGTGGAGCATATAAAATCTTGACATCTTAAATTTGGAAAAAGTTCTAGAGGTCACTGAGTGCAGATGGCTCATATCCAAAGCAGTTGTTTCCTATGCACACCTGACCAATGGTGACTTAACAATATGTCCTGAGCAACTGGCATGAGCAGGGCCTGGGTTAGGAGGAGGGGATATAGAGGCTCTGCTTGGAAAAAATCCACCATCTAACTACCCAGCTCCGGTTTGAACACCTCCTAGAAAAGAGAAAACTGCCTACAATGCCAGTCTCAGGAATGAATACAGAAAAAGACTAAATTCTTTTCTCTCTCAGAAAATATTTCACATGTGAGAAGATCACTGTCATCTCTCCCACTGTGCTGTGTCTTTTCCAAACCAAATATCCCAAGATCCTCTAACTGCTTAACATGTTTTCCAGCAGATTGTCCACTACCCTGCTCACTTTCTCAGTATGCACTAACTTGTCAACATCACCCTTTAAATGTGGTGTCTAAATTAAACTCAATACCCTGTGTTGTAATTAGAGCCTACATTTTCATTTACTTTTTGAGCACTACGATGTACTAGGCTAGTATGTGTACAGTAGGGCAAGTGGTCCCTTCCATAGCATAAGGGAAAGAAGACAGTATAATGGAAAATATAACGTGTATAACACAGTACAATGAAATTTTAATACTAATTCTGCAGTAACTAGCTGTGTGACCTCAAGCAACTTACTACACTCCCCCACACCCGGGTCCCCATCTGTGAAATGGACTATTAACATCTAACTATAGATTATTAAAAGTTATTGAGCTATATACATGAGATATTATGCTTTCGATAAATTATTATTATTGGATCTATGCATTTTAGGTGCCCCAAGATTGCATTACAATTCTTAGCAACAAAGTCAAGTCTTCGGTTCAGAGTGAGCTTGCAATGAACAAAACCCAGGGCTTTTTCACACAAGCCGATTCAAATACCTACAAATCTCGTCTTGTGAAAGAATTTGTTTTAATCTAAAATCAGGACTTAACATTCATTGCCATGAAATTTTTCTTTTATTTTTTTTTCCCCTTTAGCTCATTGTTTCCACACCTCAAGAATTTTGGGATCCTGATTTTTATCATTTAGTGTACTAATTTTTCATCCTATTCATTTTATGCCATTGTTTGATAACCATACTCAACTATATCTTTTTTTTTCTTTTTTCTCCTTTTTAATTTCAGTAGGTTTAGGGGGTACAAGTGTTTTTTATTACTTGAGTGAATTGAAAGAAAAAAAAGTTGAAGTCAGGGCTCTTGGTGTAGCCATCACCAGAATAGGGTACATTGTACTCAACAGGTAGATTTTTATGCCTCCCCTCTTCTTAGCTTTCAGTATCCATAACACCACTTCATGACAATTTATACCCCTTGTTTAGCCTCCACTTATAAGTGAGAACGTGTGGTATTTGTTTTTCCATTCCAGAGATACTTCACTTAGGATAACATTCTCCAGTCCCATCCAAGTTGCTACAAATGACATTATTTCATTCCTTTTTCTGGCTGAGTAGTACTTCATGATATTTACATATATACCACATTTTCTTTATCCACTCCTCAGTTGATGGGCATTCAGGTTGATTCCATATCTTTGCAATTGTATATTGTACTGTGATAAACATTCGGGTGCAGATGTCCTTTTTGTAAAACAACTTCTTTTCCTTTGGGTAGATACCTAGTATCGGGATTGCTGAATCCAATAGTAGGTCTACTTTTAGTTCTTTGAGGAATCTCCATACTGTTTTCCATAGAGGTTGTACTAATATACATTCTGACCAACAGTGTATAGGGGTTCCCTTTTCACCACATCTGCGACAACATCTATTGTTTTTTGACTTTTTAGTAATGGCCATTCTGACAGGGGGAAGGCAGTATCTCATTGTGGTTTTGATTTGAATTTCTTTGATGATTAGTGACATTGAGCACATTTTCATATGTTTTTTGGCCATTTGTCTATGTTCTTTCAAAAAAAATCTGTTTATGTCTTTTGCCCATTTTTTGATGGGTTTATTTGTTTTATTTTTAGTGAGTTGTTTGAGTTGTTTATAGATTCTGGATATTATTCCTTTGTCAGATGTATAGTTTGCAGATATTTTCTCCCATTCTGTAGGTTGTCTATTTACTCTGTTGATTATTTCCTTTGCTGTGCAGAAATCTTTTAGTTTAATAGTTTTATTTATTTAATTAATTATTTTTGTTGTTGCCATATCAAATATAGGACACAGTCATAAATTCTTTGTCTAGGCCAATGTCCAGAAGAGTTTTTCCTATGTTTTTTGGAATTTTTATGATTTCAGGTCTTACATTTAAGTCTTTAATCCGTATTGAGTTAGTTTTTGTATATAGTGAGAGATAGGAATCCAGTTTCATTCTTCTGCATGTAACTGTCACGTTTTCCCAGCACCATCTATTGAATATGAACTATGTCTTAAACATAGTTCACCAAAATGCCACAATCACAGATCATGTGAACCAAGACAGAGGCCCATTTTACAACTCCAAAAAATACCTTTCATGATGACATCAGCCCATTGTTCTGTCACCTCCTTTGGTTCATCAGCCAACCAAGTATCACCTTCTTCCAGACAGCCCCTTGTGCCAACCTCCTTGCTACTTCCACAACACACTTCATCACAAATAATGTACTTCTATGTTAACCTGTCAGTCTAGATTACGAAAAAAGAGGCAAGATTAATATTGATTTCATACAGTCTCCTGCTAACCAGCTCTATCTTTTTAAAGTACTCAAAAAATATCATCTGTTTAATTATCTACTACTAAGCCATTTTATAATGCTGCCCAGAATTTATGCCAAATTTACACAATTTCTAGAATCCAGGAATTGTATATATCAGAAAGAGCTTTTCCTATCTCCAGTTTCCTGGCATTTCTTTTTATTTCCCATTGGTTCTTAAGGGTTACCTACATTTTCTGGTGATCACAGTTGGAAGCTCTTTTCTGGTTCCTTTAACCCATTGAAAGTAGAATTTGAAAACTAGTGACTCGTGGGCAGCATCTGTGCAAAGAGGGCTGTTTTGTGGGACTTGCAGTGGTTGTTAAAATTTATCCCGAATATGTTTTCGGACTGGGCATGCTCTCTACTGCCACAGAGTGAGCCCCTGCCAAGGCCAGCTGACACCCTGCCTGATTTACCTGCATTCTTGATCTGCCTGCCCAGAGGCATTTGCTTCCCAGACTCTTAATTAAAGCATCCAGATCATCCTCACCATCACCCACCTGTCAGGCTCCAGTTGTCAGAAGAAGTTGCAGTTTGAATTTTCTCCTTGATGGCAACAATTTAAGCAAACTAGGATTCAGCATTATTTCTGGTGTCATCTTTTAATCTAACATTCTTTCCCAAGCCAGTGGGCTTTTTGGCCTTTTCATTTCATCTAAATCCAAGAAGTGATAAAACATGACTATTAATAATATACCTAACTTATAAGTATTAACAATGACAGAGAGCAATAACTTAGGATATAGAAAATTCATAAATATAATAATTTTAAAAAGCAGTATAAGCCAAAAAGGTGAGTTTCACCATTTCCCACCATATCTTTTCCCAAAGCTGATCTTTGGTCTTTCCATTGAGTTGAGTTTAAACCTTTTTCCCTTTTTCTTCTCAGTGTTAGTGAGAAGGATGATTAACCCAACAGGAATGGTTGGTGACCCTGAAGGACTTAATAATTCACAAATTAGATATCAGTCTGTGGATAAGCAAGAGTTGGCTCTAGCTGTTCTGTATCATTGCCTTTCATTTGAAACCTGTGTGCCCTTTTCTCCCACCAAAAGCCCCAGGGTTGAGCCCATACAACACAGGATTACGGTTCCCTTCATCCTACATGCACCCCACAACTAGCACTCGGGGAATGTAGGAAATTTACATGCATGGCCTGCCAATCTTTTTTTTTTTTTTTTTTTGGTACCACATTTCCTTTAACCACATTTTGAGGTTATCAGAAAAGAAAAAGATGAAGTTGTCTAAAATAACAATTCTTAAGAAATTGTGTATTGAAGCTATGATCGCTGTGCCACTAGAATCTTCTTTCAAACGCTCTTTTCTTCATCTTGCTGGCTGAAGAGGCTAGTTGTCTTCTCAGCTGGGGTTTTGCACCAACCTATGGAGGCCCCTTTCTTGGACCACCTCACAGCTTCCCAGGACCCCACTGCATCCCTGTTGTGATTGCTTCCCCCTGAGTTTTTTCTGAAACAAGCCACTCAGGGCCTGGAGATATGAAAGAGAGAAAGTTAAATGGAGAGTTCCTCCCATGGAATGTTTTCCTTTCCACGGTGGCTCTTTTTCCTTCCTTAGTCACTTTCTGTATCTATCTCCTTGAGAATTCCTATCCATCCATAAATTCTTATCATCCACATCTCCACTATTGTCTCCAGAGTTATTTGATCAGAGTCAGCTCACCGTGACTACAATCCTGACCCAAAACTCTCAATCTGCACTTCAGGCCTGTTATCTATGATGCATGCCCATTTACACTGAACTTCTCAAGAACACGTGTTTAAAGATTAAAGGAAGCACTCTTGTAGGGAAGAAATGTATGTAAATTTGAATCTCGGATTTTCTATTCTTTTGTAACCCCTACATCAAATTTCCATCAGTTAGGCCCATGATGGAAATGATCATACAGTTAGATGGTTAGATGATTACACATAACAATTCTGGAAGAAAATGAATAAAATAGTCCATTATAGTCTTAGTCAAGTCTTACCTTCCAATCCATCCCAGAGCCCATAGGAGAGTTAAGATTTGGTTAAGAATACTTCTTCAGCCCTGTTCTAGCAGGTCCCCTCCCCTATTCTGTTCCCTGGGGCCATACTTTCTGGAGCTCCCACCTGGCACCTTCTGTCTTTCCCTGGAGAGCCTCTTCCTCCTCTGCCTCTCCTGTCCTCTTCCCATCCTCCTTGGTCTCAGTCTCTGTATCCTGTTTACTGCCTATGAGCAGACAACCAGGTCCTGACTCTTCTTCATCTTTTTTTTTTTTTTTAAAGACACAGGGTCTCATAATGTCGCCCAGGCTAGAGTGCAGTGGCTATTCACAGGCACAATCATAGCACAGTACAACCTCGAACTGCCAGGCTCAGATGATCCTCCCACCTCACCTTCCCAAGTAGCTGGGACTACCAGCGTGTTCCTGGGGCTGAAGGGGGGTGGGATGTGGAGAGAGAGGCCCCCACAGCACAGGCCATGACAGGGAGCTATTTCATAGCACTCAGACCAGTAATCACATGCAGTTATGTCAAAAATGCAACTTTATCTCTGTTGAATACCAAACTTGTGTATACTGGGCACCAGAAAAAAAAGGAGAAGGAAGAATAAAGCTGTCCTGCTTTCGTTACTCTTCCAGCACTAAAAAGCTAGTGAGATCCAGTACCTAGAGTACGTTACATAAAAAGTCTTGCGTTACAGAAATGCATGGTCTATCCTCCTTCCGACTTTCATGAATAGGTATTTTATCCACTTCGCAAAGCTCATTGCATTGCAAATATGGAATTGCAGTACCTGCAAAATCAAATCTGCAGGCTGGATGGTGAAAAAGTAATTGCAAGTCTCCAAGAGACACAAACTTGTTATTGTAAATAACTCGTTTCTTGGGCTATGCTTACGTTATAAAAGGAAGTGAAAGAGGGAAAAGTTGTGTTTGTCTTCTGAATTAGCTGAGCGAATGGCATTGGGTTTGCCAGATACAGAATAGCTCAATGTTCAAGTCTTTTGGGAATCCATTGGGGCATGGTGGCAGTGTGGGCCTGGCCCCTGAGAGGCACTGGGTTTGTTATGGGATAGCCAGAGGGAGCAAAAGAGAAAATGTCTCAGATGCAGGGCTCTTGAGAACGGTCTGGGGGCATAGGCTGAGCGAGGAGAAGCCGGAGGACAGAGCAGGTGGGAGGGTGCTGAGAGAGGCAGAAATGTGCCACAAGGCAGGGGAATCACACCCCTTGCCCTGGTGAGGTTTTTTAAAAAGCCTAGTGGTTGCTAGGAGAGGGACTCCACAGCCTCTTACAGTATACCTCCTTCTGGCACAGAAGTGTATATACTCCTCCCTGACAGAGGTGTTCCTGTCACTAACAGCCTAGCGCCACCAGCACCATCACCACAGGCTAGGGGAGACCAGCTCTAATTCCCACATTCATTGTACAGTATATTCTGTAGCCTTGATCTACTGGCGGCACGTGCCTTTTTTAGGGTCAGCAGTCAAGTGATTTACTTTGCATTTTGGGAGGATTGGAAAAAACATATTTCTTCCTCCTCAGAAAAGTTGTGCCTGAGTCTCCTTTAGATTCACCAAAAGAGTTACCTTTGGGCATTTAAAAGTGAAAGTTTGAGCTCAACCTGTGACTTGGCTTTGGTTTGTCCTTTCCAAGTTATTAATAATTTGAACAGGTGAAATATAAGGTACAGTTTTATTTTTAATATGTGGCCTCCATCTTTGTCAATAAATGGCCAGACAGACCTGGTGACAATTGAAATCAAGGTCACAAATGTCATGGACTCAGTGAACATTTACTGACACCTGACAGGTGTTGAGCTGGCAGCTTGGAGATGGGAACAGAAATGCAAGACAGACCATGTCCAGTGGGGAGGGTCGAGACATCCAGAAGTAACTGTAATATAAAGCATCTGTGATCAGCTACCCAGAGAGGGAGAGGCAGAGAGAGGAGTAGGATGGTTTACTTATTGACAGATACCCCAGAGTTTACCACAAATTACTTTATGTAATTTTGGTTACATTTCTTGATTTTTGCTTTTTTTTTATTGATAAAAGGGTTGGGTTAGATTACATCAACCTTGGATGCCTCAGTCACAAGACCATCTTAATTCCTGTGGAGACACTAAATTCTCAAAAGGTAACCATGAATAACAACAAAGATCATTGTATAAATGCAAAATAAAAATAATTTCCATCCACAGAGTACAAAACTTACCTGTATGCTGCAATAAAAATAGCTACCTTCTAGAAGTCTATTGCAAAATTAATGGGTAAAACCTTCAAAATACAATATTCTCCTTTTGTGGGTGACCTTGATAAACCAACACCTGAGTACTTGCTAAGGTCATTAAAACCTGCCCTGAGCCACAACCAGGCCACAGGAGTGGGACAGGGGTGGGACTTAGCCCTGCGCCCCTGCAGTAAGAACTGCTTCGTTGCGGTGCTCAGTTATGAGAACTGAACATTACATTTCATTGAGGGAAAGGGGGATTGGCAGTGAAAAACCACTGGATTACATAATCTCTAAAGCCTCTTTCAGCTCAAAAATATTTGGATTCTGTGATTCTCAGTGACAGCGTCAGTGCCATTGTCTCCCCCACGGCCCCTTGATGACCTGTAACCCGTCAGTCTCCCTCTGGGAGGACAGCACTGAAGGCATCAAGGCCAGGCACGGCTTCGATCCCCTCTATGCCTGATTCTTGCTCTCTAAACCCTGGCAGAGAAACCTGGCCCGAGTGACTCTCCTTCTCTCTTCCTTGCACAGGGTGGAGAACATGTCCATGCGACTGGAGGAAGTCAACGAGAGAGAGCACTCCATGAAGGCTTCGCTCCAGACCGTGGACATCCGGCTGGCACAGCTTGAGGACCTCATCGGGCGCATGGCCACGGCCCTAGAGCGCCTGACAGGTCTGGAGCGGGCCGAGTCCAACAAAATCCGCTCGAGGACCTCCTCAGACTGCACAGATGCAGCCTACATTGTCCGCCAGAGCAGCTTCAACAGCCAGGAGGGGAACACTTTCAAGCTCCAAGAGAGTATAGACCCTGCAGGTGAGGAGACCATGTCCCCAACTTCTCCAACCTTAATGCCCCGTATGCGAAGCCATTCTTTCTATTCAGTCAATGTGAAAGACAAAGGTGGTATAGAAAAATTGGAAAATATTTTTAAAGAAAGGTCCCTGAGCCTACACCGGGCTACTAGTTCCCACTCTGTAGCAAAAGAATCCAAAGCTCCTGCAGCCCCTGCAAACACCTTGGCCATTGTTCCTGACTCCAGAAGACCATCGTCATGTATAGACATCTATGTCTCTGCCATGGATGAGCTCCACTGTGATATAGACCCTCTGGACAATTCCATGAACATCCTTGGGCTGGGTGAACCAAGCTTCTCAGCTACAGTATCTTCCACAGCCCCTTCGAGTAGCGCCTATGCAACTCTTGCACCCACAGACAGACCTCCAAGCCGGAGCATTGATTTCGAGGACATCACCACTATGGACACTAGATCTTTTTCTTCAGACTATACCCACCTCCCAGAATGCCAAAACCCCTGGGACTCAGACCCTCCAACGTATCACACCATTGAGCGTTCCAAAAGCAGCCGCTACCTAGCCACCACACCCTTTCTTCTAGAAGAGGCCCCCATCATAAAATCTCATAGCTTTATGTTTTCTCCTTCGAGAAGCTATTACGCCAACTTTGGGGTGCCTATGAAAACAGCAGAATACACAAGTATTACAGACTGTATTGACACAAGGTGTGTCAATGCCCCTCAAGCGATTGCCGACAGAGCCATTTTCCCTGGAGGTCTTGGAGACAAAGCGGAGGACTTATCTTGCTGCCATCCTGAGCGAGAAGCAGAATTGAGTCACCCCAGCTCTGACAGTGAGGAGAATGAGGCCAGAGGCCGGAGAGCCGCCATCACAATATCCTCCCAAGAGGGTGATAATTCAGACAGAACCCTGTCCAACAACATCACGGTTCCCAAGATAGAGCGCGCCAACAGCTACTCGGCAGAGGAGCCAAGCGCGCCATATGCACACACCAGGAAGAGCTTTTCCATCAGTGACAAACTCGACAGGCAGCGGAACACAGCAAGCCTGCGAAATCCTTTCCAGAGGAGTAAGCCCTCCAAGCCAGAGGGCCGAGGGGACAGCCTGTCCATGAGGAGACTGTCCAGAATGTCAGCTTTCCAAAGCTTTGAAAGCAAGCACAACTAAACCTTCCTAATATGTGTTGCAGGAGGCTCAAGAATCCAGCCCTAAAATTCTCCCCCACTCCACCTTTTCCCCTTCCTTTAATCATATCTGCTTTATTCCTAGCTGAGCAAAACAAGCAATGCTTTGGGAGGTGTTAACTCAAAGGTGACTTCTGGGCCACAGATCAAGAAAGCATTTGATCTGACCCAGTGCCAAAAACAGGGGATTTAAGGCATGTTCACGCTTGCTGGGTAGGGAGGGGGAACGAGGGGAAGAAGAAGGGTTAGAGCTGAATGAGTGTCACCAGTCCCTGCAAAAAGCCATGAGAGCTGGGGAACCAAGGGGCTTCAAGAACTCTCCATGCCAGGAGGCGTCTGTTGATTTCTGACATTATCAAGAGTCTTAGGATGCAGGGCTAAATTGCAAAATAAAATAAAATGGCCAGCATACAAAATGAGATATTCTAAACTTCCATTCTGTTTTCTTTTCACATTGGCTCATCACTGGTGACTGATGAAGAGCATCCTTTTTATTCAGTATAAGCCGGCAGCAAGCAGTTCTACCTAACGTCCCACATCCTTCTCATGCCAACACTTCTGTAATTGATCATTATAAAGAAAAAACAAGGTAACAGTCATAGTTCACCTGTCTCTTATCTATTCACTTCTGGTGCCACAACTGTTTATCTTTTTGGAAGAAAATAAGGGAACAGAAATGCCTTTTTTATATTGCAATCGGAATGAAAGAAGAGTTGATGTTAAAAACAAAAGTCAAGTGATTTATTATATATGGAGCAAATATAGTCGAGCAAGCTCAGGATGAATGTAATTAAATAGTTTTATATTTTTAATTTATTTTGTATTGCACCTGTCATCAATGAATTCACTCCCTGAATATGTAATATTGAACTTCCGAAAAAAAGAAAAAAAAAACAGTGAGCAGAACTAACCTAAAATTGCCATGTGGGATAGTGTTATAGTCTCACCATTCATACCATGTGTTCCGCTGCTGTCTAACCTTCCTCATTTGCATGAGTCCACCGTGTCCTCTGAACACCTCCAAGACGTAACTGCCAATTTTTCACACTCTCCATCACATGACCATTTTGTATATGAATATATGGTATATGTGGATATTTTCATACCTAGAGTTTTGCCATCTAATCCGAACTCAGCATAAATTTAATTGGAGTTTTTCAAGGGCTGGTATCTTTTCTATGGAAATGTTCCAAAGTACTTTTTAAGGAAGTTTCAAAGCTATAAATAACCTTAGAATTGACTGGAAGTTTGGTATCAACCCAAAGCCATCAGTTGCAGGCATACCATGAATATTTTTCTCATAGACAGAGCTATTTAAAAAAGATATGGTAAACCAAAATAGAAAGCAAATAAACCATATAAAGAGTTCTATACTATATACCGCCTATATACATATATATGCATTTACACAGAGACACATGTTTATATATAATATATAAACAGACATATAGAGCTTTCTTAAGAGGTTGGACTTTTCTATCACCTTGAAGTATAACCAAGATTTTTTAATATCCAAGAAGTTCCATTGAAAGAGTTCATTAAACTATTAGACCAAATGTTGAAATTATAAATTCTTATAACCTTAACTTTTCCTCATATCAAATCAGAGTTGTTAAAATAACTCACACTACCTGCCCTTTGCCCCTTTTTGTCTGAAATCACTCGTTATCATGATATCCCATTTATTCTGGGTTTTCCAGGATAAAGTTTTTACGCCAAGTACAAATCCGAATAGACCTACAATTCTACACCAGTTAGTATTATAGACTCTGGAATATAGGCATGGGTTTCTAGATCAGAATCTGGATTTGAAATAGGATAAAGAAATCTTGACTCCAAATCAAATTCCTATTTGGATCACTGAAGATTAAAAGAAAATAAAGCCTCGAAGGAAAATTACTTAATATTCCTGACCCAAGATACTACCTGGTTCTTTTATATGGTTATAGTTGAAAACACCAAGTTTTATTTCATTTTGTGAAATCAAGTAAATATATGGACAAAACCCCTAGTCTTTAAATGCAGAAACAAAAACAAACAAATGAACAAAAAAAAACCCTTCTGAACAAGTTTTTCAGGTATAGAAAAAGTGATGGTGATGAGATCACATATGTAAAGAATTAAAGAATTCCTTTTTCACTCCTTGGTATTTAGGTGAATTGGTAAGAAATACCCAGACTCACTCATTTATAATTGCTCTAGAAATATTTAACATTTTATTGGATCCCACACTGGCTATTTTCTTCTCAGTGAACATGCATTCGGTCTTAGAATAAATCATTTTTCCTTAAACTCCCTTGATCATGAACCCCTGTGAGGATCTGATGAGAACTCCAGGCCCTCTCCCCAGGAAAAAAAAATGTACATATACGCAAAGTTGCAATATAACTTTAAAGGGTTCATGAGCCCGTGGTTCCATATTGATTGATAAAGAGGGAAAGGAACCATGTTTGTTAATAATCAATACGATTGTAATAGGCACTTTACATTTTGAGACCATTTCTCTGTGATTCTCAGGAAGGCCAAGTCTCAGCACCAGAGTTTGAACCAAGACTTAGTCATTTTCGTTCCTTAGATTACATGTTGCTAGTTCCATGTACATACATCCTAAGGTTTTGATGATTTTAAGTAGCAAGCACACTCACAAAGCCGAAGGCTCTCTGAGAAAGTCTATAGTGGAATCCAAGACGGAGGTGAAACCATTATTCTTTGACATCAAGCACCTCCAGAGCCTCATTGTGGACCAGATTGGAAGTGAGAAAAGAAATTACAAACACGAGTGTTTCCATTCGTCGTGATTTCGGAGAGAAAGGAACAGGACCCAAGAAACTAAATACATATCAGTCCTGATCTTGTGATTACCTGGTTGTCTTTTTGTGTGTGCAAATTAAGCTCTAACATCTTTTGTGATGCGTGTGAAATGTATAGCCAAATTTGAATGACTTTAGACACAAACTGTGTGACGTCCATGAGCCATTTCTTCCCTGTGTACATACATGCGTGTTCTTTTTCAACCCATTTCTTTCCATCTCCGGGCTCTCTGCGCACTGATGTGGCATTGATTCTGTGGCCTTGTTCAGTCAACTCATGCCCAGCCCATTGATCCCACCATGTCCCTGACCACGGGATGTTAATTACCTGTCTCTGTGAATTAAGCAGCTCATGATCTGCCAGTTACTGAGGACCGTAAATAAAGTCATAGAGAGTGAAGGAACTAATAGCTTCGGTTTAATCATCTGCTTCAAAGGTGCCATTTTTATATACTACTATATGTAATGATTTGTTCTAAATTGCTTGTTCCTTTTGAAAAAAATTAAGGATGTTTTATGAAAATGACCATGGCGGTCTCCTGATTAACTAACATACTTTATATTTATAGTTAGAGAGACTCCCTCCTTGCTAGATTTGAATGAGGAGCTGGAAAGCTTGGGGACAATTGTCATGACTAGTTTGTGTATTTTTGCAAGCCAAAAGGTGTATTAGCAGTCAGAATGCAGCACTTTACAGAACTGGATTTTTTCTAAAGTCTAAGCTTCCAGGCCTAGTATATTATTTAGCACTTTGAAAGTTCCCCTTTTAAAATATATATATAAGAATAATTGAATGGGAAAAATGTACTTGTAAAAACACAAAATGTGTTTCTTCTGAATGTTTCAAATGTATTCTAAAATATGGTTTCTGTAGGTAATATTATGGTAGATAACTGGATAGTACATTTTTTTTTTTTTACTTTCTGAGGCTGTACAGTCTAATCTTCCTGAATGTTTGGGCTGTTTAATTTCTTTACAGATAATAAATATTATCCAGTCATCCATCATGCTATATCTATAGGCTATGCCATTCCGTATGTTGGGCAATGCTGTATTATAAAACACATGTAAACATGTATGTAACCTGTGTTTAACCCAGCATAGTTGTAGCATGTGGTTGTATTAATGAACGTTACAGGACAGCTTTATAATCATTTATAAATCTGTAACATTCAATAAAGAAGCACATGTTGCAAGGATTAATTATGTTCCCAATTCCATGTTATTTAGCATCCTTGTGAAATGGGCATTTTTGTTCCTGATCTACTTTATGCTTTTCACATCCCTGTAGACCACTGTAAAATATTTGTATAAGCTAATGTATATCCCCCAATGAGTCCCGCGAGCTGTGGTAGGCGAGTTGTGATTTAGTGAAAGATGAAACTGGCATGTTATGCAAAAGACTATATGGCAAATGAACTTAAAATAATATTTTAAACTCCAATTGAATTAGCTGTTTGTTTACATCTGCCGACCTAATGTGGAAGCAGTGTACAGTATTTTATAAATATGTTCATTTAGTAACACTATGTTGTTTCTAGATAAAGTGATGCTAGTGTGTAGGTGGTTATATACTTGACCTAGATATTGCATAATATAATAACTCACTATCCTTTAACAATAACAATGTGACTGAAATGAATAATCCCTCTCCAAACCCAGTCTTAATTTTGTGTCAACAAAATGCATGCACTGCTTTATGCATTTCTTTTGACTTTTCTAAGGCACTTAATACTTTACTATTGCCTGCTGTGACGCTTAAACCAGTTAGGAACTCACTGAAATGATTGGGCTTCTTACACTGGGGATTATGTTCAATTTTTTAAAATTAAAAACTAAAAAATAACCAAGGATTTTTAAAATCTCTTTTTTAAGCTCTGAACAAACAATGTGAAATGAAGTATTAACCGAAGGTTATATAGCTGTGGGACCCAGAGATGGCAAGCCAACACCACTTGGGTTTGCCAAGGTCTAGGTGTCAGTGTATCTGTGATATATGCAAGACACATTTCTGATTACTTAGGGCTACTGGGTGCAAATTGCTAAACCAGAAACGGGAGTGAGAAGTCCATTGGTGAGTGCAGAAGTGCACATGTCACCGTGAATGAGTGGTCCAATGATACAGCATGAGACCTCCCTCTTTATCTTGTGGCTTTCTCACCTTGGGGGTGAGCCTGGCCTGGGGGTGGGAGGTGGGTGATTGGGTGTCTAATTGAGCACAGGGTAACTCTGAAGAGTTTACTCTTTAAAGAAATCGCCATTTCATTATTAGAAGCCATTGAACATCCAGAAAAGAGAAGAGCCAATTTGCAGTCTTGTAAATTACTGCTCCTAAAATGAGGGGAGAAAACTTTTCTCTCATTATGCACTAACCTAAGCTATCTTTTCTTCATACAAGTCAAACATTCTGTCTCTCAGATTGGAGTCAACCGAAGGAAGGATTGGTTCTGATTTGAGAAACACAAGATTTTTTTTTCTTTTCTTTAATTCATTTCAGAAGGTAGTGATGTTACCTTTTCTCTGACGATTTCCTTGCACTTATCACTGCTAATGAAAGCAACATGTGACCATTTCTACACGTCATCTAAGAGATGATTTCAGTGACCAGATAATCTGGATGGCAATAAGAGTGAGGTGAATGTTCCCTTCCCCAATTTACCTAGTCTACCGGCCACCCTAATTCAACCTGCAGGCCATTGCGCATGTGCACAATGTTGTGTGCTGGAAAGGGAAAAGACACGTGTATGGCTAGAATTCCACAGGCTTTCTGGAGAGCGCCAATGCCAACCAGGACCCAGGCCTTCCTCTGGAGGAGGCAGGCTGCTGAGGACGATGGGACGCAGAGAAAAATTCAGCCTCATGCCTGGATGTGGCTTTCTTATTTCCTCTACTTTCTTCTTTTCTCTTAGTCCAATAGTAGCTGCTTTTTTGTCAGACCAACAGACCCTTGCTCCCATAATTACCTCAATACCTTGTGGACCAAGCACAAAAAGCTGAAACAGCAGCTACTTGGGAAAAGCCCAATATTCAGACTTTGTCCCAGCCCCGATCTTCCCACTAGCTTAGCCTCCTCTTGACTCTATCCCGTGCTCCGAACTTGGCTGATGTTTGTATCCGCCTCATCCAATCCTTTGCCCATCTGTATCCCGAAAAGAGTCCCTCGCATCTTCCCACACATCATCAGAACCAGCCATCTGCACCTAGACTGAGGAGCTGCAAACTCAGATACATGGAGGGGCCGGATCCAGAACACAAATGTGTGAATTGGACTAGAAAAAGCCAGCAGAAGAAGTAGGGTTTGTAGGGCACGAGAGAATACACGTCCCAGCACAGAGACATTCAAATTCAGATTTCCAAACACTGTGCTAGCCAAACAAACGTGTCTGCCTGCAGCATCCAGTCCCAAAGGCCGCAGTTTGGGACCTCTGACTTTGAGCCAGCCAGGATCAGATTCTTGATGGCGACTTAGTGGGTGTACACACAAAATACTGCGAACTGGGGGTGGAAAGGAACTCACCCTGTTTGAGGTTACTCTTGTTCTCCTGAGTGGTATCTGCATGTACGTTTGTTAGCCGCATGATTACAGACCCAAAGGCGGGATCTTTGTGAGGGAGATTCAAAAGAGTACCGTAGCATGGTATGAAGACTCACCAGCTTCCCGTCACTACAGCATCTGACCTGAGTTTATACTGCTGCTACCGCTGTGCAAAACAGTACCTGCAGTATACTGTACTCATAGCCGTTTCATAATACAGGACTTAGACTCTCATTTGTAAACATTCTGACCATAGTTTACAATGGGGGAAATTATTCATATAGCCTTTTTAAATGAATTCCTACAAATACAGAGATTTTGAAATTGGGTTTGCTAACTCTATATACATCTTTTCCTTCTCCGTGTATGGATAGACAGTGGTTTGCATATCTATCAACACTATAAATATATATAAATTCTTAGAGAAATTATTCTTTTTTAAAGGTCTATTATTGGAGCCACAATGCACTTTGAGCTTGTTTGTTTAGATATATAATTCAAAGCAGAAGTTGGCAGATACCATGGGAAAACTTTCTGAAATTTCTGTAACAAATGTTTTGCAATAAAAAAAAAAAAACAACTCAGTAGTTTAAAACATGACTTGGACTTCCTTGTGCATTTCTTTGCTGCTGTCTCATCTCCACCATGCATGCTAGGAACATTTGGGGTACATAAAGGTAATTACCTAGAACTCCAAAATTACCTGTTTGGGTAGAGCAGAGGTTATAAATTGGCAGCCTATGGGTCATATCTAGCCAGCAGAGAAGGGGTATTATTGGCCATCACACACAAAAAAATTTTTACTTGAAACATTTAAAAATTGGTAGATTTCACATCTAATTCCAGATTCCTAACCTCTTTTAAAAAACCTGAAGATCTGGTTATATGAGACCTGTAATTTCCACATGACAATAACTCGCTGAATCACGACATCTTGAGTGCCCTCTTAGAAGGAGCATGCATTTTGCAATATACCACAGTCCCCAGCACTCCCCACTGTCTCTTATATCTGGTTCCCTTCACCCATTAACATTACCCGAAAGGTCCCTATGTGCACCACATGGGGGACAAAATTTAACTCATAACAATGAGTGAATATATGAGCAGGGTTGTAGTGGTCTTCTATCATTTTAATATCTTTTAAAATAAAGGAATCAGAATTCAAGAATCAGTTGGAAACAATATACGTGTTGATCACTAGGAGAAACAAAATCAGTTATGACACACCATGGAGCCATTGAAAATAATTTCATGTTGAATGTGATAGAAGTATGGAAATATTATAGTGAAACACATATAAAGTGTCTTCATAATATGTTTAATAATAAAATAATAAATGTAAAAACAAAAAAAATTAAATTTTGACATGAAAAGATGTCATTGGTATATTATGAAGTCTTTTTTTTTTTAAGACAGAGTCTCAGGCCGGGCGCGGTGGCTCACGCCTGTAGTCCTAGCACTCTGGGAGGCCGAGACGGGCGGATTGTTTGAGCTCAGGAGTTCGAGACCAGCCTGAGCAAGAGCGAGATCCCCGTCTCTACTAAAAATAGAAAGAAATTGGCCAAACAACTAAAAATAGAAAAAATTAGCCGAGCGTGGTGGCACATGCCTGTAGTCCCAGCTACCCAGGAGGCTGAGGCAGGAGGATCACTTGAGCCTAGGAGTTTGAGATTGCTGTGAGCTAGGCATTCTAGCCCAGGTGACAGAGTGAGACTCTGTCTTTTTTTTTTTTTTCTTTTTTTGAGACAGAGTCTTACTCTCTTGCCCAGGCTAGAGTGCCGTGGCATCAGCCTAGCTCACAGCAATCTCAAACTCCTGGGCTCAAGTGATCCTTCTGCCTCAGTCTCCCCAGTAGCTGGGACTACAGGCAGGAGCCACCATACCCAGCTAATTTTTCCTATTTTTAGTAGAGTTAGGGTCTTGCTCTTGCTCAGGCTGGTCTCGGACCCCTGGGCTCAAGCAATCCTCCTGCCTAGGCCACCCAGAGTGCTAGGATTACAGGTCCGAGCCACCGCACCCAGCCTATCAAGTCTTCTTAAAAGGAAATACATACTTCGGGATGAAAGGTGGGAGGATCGCTTCAGGCCAGGAGTTCAAGTCCAGTCTGGGCAACATAGTGAGACTCTGTCTCTACAAAAAATACACATAAAAAATTAGCTGGGCATTGTGGCACACGCCTGTAGTTCTTAGATAGATACTTGGGAGGCTGAGACAGGAGGATCGTTAGAGCTCAGGAGTTCATGGCTGCAGTGAGCTATGATTACACTACTACACTCCAGCCTGGGCAACACAACAAGACCCTGTCTCTATAAAAGTAAAAGTAAAAACAAATTTTTAAAAAAGGAAATACAGAGCAGCATATATGGTCTATTTTAGCAGATTGCTATAACAAAATATCTTAGACTGGGTAATTTATAAACAACAGAAATGTATTGCTCACAGTTTTGGAGGCTGAACAATTCAATCAAGCTCAAGACAACAGCAGATTTGGTGTCAGATAAGGACTCACCCTCTGTTTTGTAGATGGCACCTTGGCGCTGTGTCCTCACATGGCAGAAGGGGGAAGGGAACTCCCTTCAGTTTCTTGTATGAGGGCACTAATCCCATCCCTAAGGCCTCTGCCCTCCTGACCTAATTGCTTCCCAAAGGCACCACTTCTCAACACTGTCACATGGGGGATTAGTGTCCAACATATGAATAGTAAAAAGACTAAGGGATATAACAAAAGGAAGTAAAAGTTTTGCAACAGAACTTTTTTTTTCCAAAAAATTCAAATGCCATCCAAGAGCAACCTAAGTTGGTTGAGGTATCAATAAACATCAACCAGGAGGGTTTTCTTTACTTTCTTTCTGTTCAGAAACTTGTTGTAGGTATTGTGACAATAATCACAAACCTTTTAATGGCAAGTCATCTTCTCCAAGATATGGTAAAACTGGAAT
Organism: Avahi laniger; assembly: GCA_963575035.1. Lineage (NCBI taxonomy): Eukaryota > Metazoa > Chordata > Mammalia > Primates > Indriidae > Avahi > Avahi laniger. Next base: position 77,025 of record CAUYSK010083259.1, on the reverse strand, counting down.
AAAATAAAATAAAAATGGTAGCAATCGTCTAACTATTAATGTCATGAAATTATAATTTTAGGCATAAATATAATCAATGCCTTTTGAATAGCTACTTTGTTCCTCTGGAAGAGCTGGAAATTTTATTAAAAAAGCAAGACAGTCATGACTAAAAAGATAATTGCATGTTTTAGTTATTTAATTAGAGCTGTTGAAAAAATGGGGTTGAGCAGCCTAAGTTTAGCTCATCAACACTAAAAGTATTCAAGTAGAAGCAAAATGGCCCCTAGGAAGGCAATGTGTGGATGGTTTCCCACATCTGGGTAGCAAACTGGACTACATAATCACTCTGAGACTCTGTGTAGAACAGACTAGAAATGCTCTTAGAATTAAGAGGAAAGAATGAACATTTGTAGCCTGGAAGGGCCCAAAGGACTAGGCAGAACTAAGAAGCCAGGAGGTAGAGTCAGGCATTTCCCAGGCAAGGTCTCAGGTGTGGCCACAAGAATAAGTGAGACAAATGCTTGGGCAACAGTAAGAAACCAATCTGACCAGAGAAGAGGACTCACACTGGAGATTTTCCAGAAAGTATAACAATGCCTTATATTTGCTTGATCTTCTCAACACACCTATGAGATTGGCATTGTTATTCTCCTGTCCCAGGTGGGGAAAAGGGAGTTCATTATTTTATGCATCAATGCCAGGTAAGCCTTCGGAATTTATGCTGTGCTAAGAAGAAAGTGACTGAAGAATTCTGGGCAAAAACGTGGGATGTAACAATGAGACGTGGCAGAGGAGGGGGTAGGTGCAGTGGAACCGATTGCAGGATTCCAAGCATAAGGTGATAAGACCTTAAGGATGAGAAGACACTTTGAAGAAATTTCACAACTCAATTCAATTCAAGAAATATTTCTTGGATACCTGCTATTTGAAAAATACTTGACTAAGTGCTAGTACATTCTATCTGAAATGTCACCACTTACTCATTTCCTAGTGAGCAACTAGTCATCCTTCATAGAGGACTATTTTTTAGTGTATGCACATCCACTGGAATGCCTCCTTGCTGGCAGTCATTGTGTACAATGTGGAAGAGCTCTACTCTTTGGCTACAGCTACACCTTTGGCTACACCCTTGACGGAGGAAGCATTGACCCAAGAGCACCCGTCAGAATTTCTTCCTTGGGAATCTGGAACAGAGATGAGAGAGAGGGTGCAATCTCTGGATAACGAAACCATAACTTATAGATTCAGGAATTGTCAGCAATCACATTTCTATATGCTGGCTGAGTTGTAAAGCGACTCATTCTGCGAAGAACGAAAGAAAAAAAACATAGACACAGAAATAGGAGCAGATATAGGAAACAAAGATTCTAGACTCTTCCTGGGACATGGCTATTGTCTCACCTTTGGGGTCCAAAGACATATTAGTATCCTTAAAATAAATTCCCACCATGACAGGCTGAATAATGGCCTCCAAAGATGTCCATGCCCTAATCTTCAGAACCTATAAATGTTACCTTATATGGCAAAAGGGAATTTGCAGATGTGATTAAGAATCTGGAGATGGGTACATTATCCTGGATTATCCTGGTGGGCCTAGGGTAATCACAAGTGTCCTCATAAGAGGGAAGCAGGAGGAGTCAGAGTCATAGAACAGGCTATGTGACAACAGAACAGAGATTAAAGCAATGCACTTTACAGATGTAGGATGGGGCCGTGAGCCAAACAATGCAGGAGCCTCTAGAAGCTGCAAAGAGAAGAAACAGACTCCTCCCCTAGAGTCTTCAGGAGGAACCAGACCTACTGACATCTTGATTTTAGCTCCTTAAGATTCATGTTGAATTTCTGACCTCTAGAATTGCAAGAGAATAAATTGTTGTTATTTTAATCCACTGTGTTTGTGGTGATTTATTATAGCAGTAATAGAGAATTAATGCACCTTCTCTCCCCATCAACCCTTAAAAAAAATCAAGTTATCTATTCTGTGCAACCGTAAGAGTCAATGTACCATATCTTCTTTATACTGAGAAGACACAGACTATAAGACACACTGCCAATTAATACCAAATTTGGGGTGGGAGAGAAACATTGTCACATTAAATGTATACATTAACCACAAAAAAACATATTCTGGCTTCAGGATGTGAAAAAAAGGTGTATTTAGAATTAATAAAATTAGGCAATATATCCTTTAAGTCACAACTCAACCATCTCTCTGCCTCTGTGAAGCCTTCTCTATCCCACCACAATGAACTCTCCTCTCTTGACCAGGCATGAAGCCTTGCATCTATCCTCTATCATAGCAACTGTCACCCTACACGATACCGGTAAGTGTCCCTGTTTATCTCCCTAGCCAGACTGTGAGCACTTTGGCACAGTTCCTGGTCCCTAGCTTGGTGTCTGCACATAAAATGAATGAAGAAATAAATGAATAGTGAGTTCCTGTCCTCAGCGAACTCCCAGTCTAGTAGGAACACATGTGACACCATACGAATCAGACTTTTCCAAGCACCAGCATTAGCATCACCCCTCAGCTCCACCAGATCATCGGGCATTAGAGTCTCATAAGGACTGTGCAACCTAGATCCTTCGCATGCGCAGTTTACAGTAGGGTTCGCGCTCCTGTGAGAATCGAATGCTGCAGGAGGCGGAGCTTATGCGGTGCTGCGAGTGATGGGGAGCGGCTGCAAATACGAATAAAGCTTCATTTGCCTGCCTCTGCTCACCTCCCGCTGTGTGGCCCACTTCCTAACGGGCCCTGGACCAGTACCCTTCTGTGGCCCGGGGATTAGGGACTGCAGCTCTAGCATACAGAGTGTGCTTTTAATGTACATTCAAATTTGCAACAACTGAAAAGCAGAGTTGAAGGAAAATTTGGAAGGGCTTCTCAGAAGAGGTGATATTTGAGCTCAAATACCTTGGCCTTGAAGAATGACTGGAATTTCCAGAGGCAGAAAAGAAGGAGACAGGGAGGATTCCAGGAAAAGAAGTATAGCATAACCAAGAAAAGTCACAGTGGCATGAAGATACAGCAACAGAGTGCTGGAAAGCAGGTGAATGATTCGTTGAGGCTGGGGCATGTGCTAGCATGTCATAAGTGGAAAGAGATGAGTCCAGAAAATTTGATCTTGGTGAGAACTAACACTGACCTAAAAGGAGAAATAATGGAGGAAGTCTATAATATTGTAAAGTAAGTATTTGATCTTGACTACAACTACTAAAACCCTTAGAATCTCCAAAATGATGTCTTTTTGTATGCTAATAAGTTGACTGATGGCTCGAAGCCCCTAGGTAACTTCAGGATGGGGGCTGGTTATTGGAAAAACCAAGGCAGGATTAGAGGGTTAGCACTTCCAGCCCACGCCACCCCCACCTTGACCTCTGGGGAGGGAAGAGGGAAAGTAAGCCCATCACTGGTGGCCAATGATTTAATCAATCATGCCTTTGTAATTAAGCTTCCATAAAAATCCGAAAGAACGTGGTTCAGAGAGCTTCCAGATAACTGAACATGTGGCAGTTCCTGGAGGGTGGTGTCCCCAGGGAGGACATGGAAGCTCTGTGCCCTTGCCTTACCTTGTGCTATGCATCTCTTCATCTGTATCCTTTGTAATATTATAAACTAGAAAACGTAAGTAAAGTGTTGCCCTGAGCTCTGTGAGTCACTCTAACAAAGCAGGGGGACCCAAGGAGGGGGCTGTGGGAACCACGATTTCTAGCCAGTTAGTCTGAAGCAAGGGGAAAGCAACCTGGGGCTTTTGATTGGCAACAGCAGTGAGGGACAGTCTCGTGGGACTGAGCCCTCAGCCTATGTGATCTGACACCATCTCCAGACATATAGTATTAGAATTGAACTGGATGAGAGGACATTCAGCTGGTGTTCAGGCAGAATTCATTGCTCGCTCGGTGTGTGGGGAAAAAAAATCCACACATTTGGTCACAGAAGTCTTCTGTGTTGATTGTTCTGGTGGTGTGAGAGCAGAGGAAAAATGGTTTGTGTTTTTTTTCCCCTGGAAGCCAAAATTAGAAATAGAGCAGACTTGCTCATGGGGTTATAGAGCCACGGAACAGGTGCAGGAAGAATCAATGAGGCAAACCCAACAGGGTGAGAGTAGACACAAACCAACGGAAAGGGAAGAGTTGAAGATGACCGTGAAATCTCTAGTCCAGTGTGGGTCCCAGAAATAATCTGGTGGGGGTACAATTATACACTACAGTTGTAATCCAATAAATATTTACCAAATGGACAAATGGACACATAAATGAATTACGAAACAAACAAGTGGGGAATTAAATGCATGAACAAATGAATGATGGCTCTTTGCCCAAACAGTGGCAAGTAGACACAAGGTTGAGGTGGAAGATACATGAGACCCTTTACCCGAAATTGGATCTGGACTGAAAAGTATTTTGGGATCATGGTCACAAATGCTTTGTCCACCAAGGTATTTTTCCCTACTGCCGTGTGTTTAAACATGCCCTCAGTAAGCTCCCAATCTAGTAGCAACAGGTATGTATAAAATCCGATAGGATTCTCCTAGGGAAGATTTCAAATTTGGCATGAAAGTTAACTCGGTCATGGGAACGTGGGGTGCTCCACCGTAGGCCCCAGAGTCGCTGATGTTCATGAGGAACCGACAAGCAACGCAAGTGGGGCTGCAGTTACATACTGCATCTGTAATCCAGTACATACTTACAGCAGAGGGAGACTGGGGGTAGAGGGCAGCACCCCGTATGACCCAGAGCCACAGCCGGGAGCAGGGGTGGCCTCAGGAGCCCCCAGGCCCTTCTGTTGGGCACCCAGATGCTTGAAGCCTCTCAAAAATTACTTAAATGGCATTATTCTTTAGTTATAATTATTCTCCAGCCCTCACACCCACCCTTATCATTCTCGATGTTTTATTTATTTATTTATTTACTCTAGAGACAAGGTCTCACTCTGTCACCCAGGCTGGAGTGCAGTGGCAAAATCATAGCTCACTGCAGCCTCAAACTCCTGGGCTCAAGCGATCCTCCTGCCTCAGCCTCCCGAATAGCTAGGACTACAGGCACACGCCACCATGCCTGGCTAATTTCTTTCCTTTATTTTTTGTAGAGACAAGGTTTCACTATGTTGCTCAGGCTGGTCTCAAACTGCTAGCCTCAAGTGATCCTGCCCCCTCCTCAGCCTCCCAGGGTACTGGGATCACAGACATGAGCCATTTTGCCCAGGCCTCAATGTTTAAGTTAAAGACTCTGTTCTGTCTTATCTTATTTGGTAAGCACAGCAATGCTTCATCAAATAGAGTGCTTTCTCTGTTTCAGAAAAAATAAACCCAGCTATCTCACTATCTCTTTTGTGTCAGTTCTGCCAAGGGACCCATTTTTTATTGTTTTGTTTTTTGAAACAGTGGTTGGAAGGGCTAGGTGTGGAGGAGAGTGGGTGGAGGGATAGAATTTCTTGGCATAGGTATTTTTTAAATTTTTTTGTTCTCAAAGCTCAAATGTAATTCAGGCAAAAGAACCTAACTGGTCTCGCCCATATTGCTGGCTTCCAGAGACTGCAGGGGCTGCTCCTAAATTTGCTTCCCTTCTTAGGGATTTCAACCAGACTTGTCTCAGCTATTTGGGGTTTCTATACTGACAGCAAAAGCTCCCTAGTGGCTCTATTTCATTCAGCAGATTTTACTGGGCCATTAGCTCAGTCTGCAGTGGCAGAAAACCAGGTCAGTTCTATAAAATACACAGATATTCCAAAAATTTTAATAACTTATTTTTTTCCTAATTTGTTCTCTCAGTTTCTCTGTTAAATGAGGCTTTGAGGTTGGACCAGATCAGTGGCCCCTAAATTTTTTTCTCACCGTAACCACTTATGGAATCTGCTGAAAGCTAGGAACATTTCCTAGGAGGGGAAAAAAAGGCTAAAATTTGTTTGGAAGACTCTACCTCCTTGGTTGATTTAAAAAGTTAAAATTAAAATAAAATAAAATCATAAAATCTATTTAGAAGACTGTTTAAAGGGGTTCATGGAATCCGTGAAACTTTTCCACAGTCGCCATGGGAAGAATCTATGAACCCCAGGTTAAGAATCAACTGTCCCTCCACTTCTAAAGCCCTGAGACTCCATGCAGGCTGTCAAAATAGAAAGTGCACGCAGTCATTTTGGAACCTCTGTCTGTGGAGGAAATCAGGCTGACAGCTGCATGAACCGTGATGGAAGCAGCAGGCACTCACCTGTCCTCCTCCACAGCTGTTGAACAAATGCACTGAGGTCGCGACGGTAAGATCCTAAATTAAGCAAGTCAAATTATTCACCACAAAGACAATGTGAACAGTGTGTGCACCTTCCAACTCTCCTGTAAACCAGACTCCACAGCCCTCCAACGGTAAGCTCTGCCTGCAAATGAAGATTAGCCAAGAGTCTTGTCAGTTATCTCACTTTGTCTCGAGATCAGACTCCCTGCCTCCGCCTCACGGAGATCTGTCTGTTGATGAGAAAGCCACCCCTATTAAAGCAAGTGGCCTTTCTCATCATGACATTACAGGATTGACACATAACTCTCTGTCACACTGGATAGTCTAAATGAACAGGCTTCGTTCGCTGTTTTTGAATCATGAGCTGCTGTTCCACAAACACACACTACAAATATTGTCACATCTCTTAGTTTTTCCAGTGAATTCTTGGAATTCTTGTGTCCTGTTAGCTAGAAGTCAAGTATCTCTTCTTGAGTCTCCCTCTTCCCTCTTTCTTCATTATGGAAATTTCACACATACAGAAACATTGAAAGAACAAGAAAACGAATGCCTGTACACCCTCCATCTATACTCAACAATTATTGACATTTTGCTCTGTTTGCTTTCTCACTCTCTCTGTATATAGAATTTTGTTTTCCAAAACTATGCAAAGTATAAATTGCAGTAATTGAAGCACTCCACTTCTATACGCTTTAAAATTTGTCTCCTAAGAATAATGAAATTTGCCCCATAATCACAATACCATTATTATGCATAAGAAAATTAACAATAATTCTTAATGTCATGTAATATCCAGTTCTTATTCAAATTTCCACAATCGTTTCCAAATGTACTTCTGTGACTATTTTATATTTTCCACATCATCACATTTGGCTGACATAGTTTTTTAACCTTTTAGTCTAGAGCAATCCCCTGGCACACACTTTACTTTTCATGTAATTTACTTTCTTTTTATATATATATGTATTTTGTAGGGACAGGGTCTTGCTATGTTGCCCAATCTGGTCTCAAACTCCTGGCCTCAAGGAATCCTCCTGCCTTGGTCTCCCAAAGTGCTGGGAGACCAACACCCAGGTGTGAGCCACCAACACCCAGCCAACATTGATTTTTTAAAGAGTCCAGGCCAACCATTTTATTGAATGTCCTACATTCTGAATTTGTGTGATTATTTCCTAGTCTTGTTCATGCTCTTCTGTCCACTGTGTTTCCTACAAACTGCAATTTTGATCTAACGCCTTTATCAGACTCAGGTTAAACATATTTGGCAAAAATATTTCACAAGTATCTTACATATTTTTATATCACATCAGAAGATATATGCAGGCTGTCAATGTAGAAAGCACATACAGTTCTTTTGGAACATCTGTCTGCAGAAGAAATCAGTCTGGCAGCTGTATGAACCATAATGCTGTAAGCAGGAGGCAGGTGTTTCCATTAGTAGTGGTGCTAAGTTTGACTGCTTCTTTAAGATAAAGACCACAAGATCTCTCCGATGTAAAGTTACATTTTACTTTTACAATTCGTGAGTAATCTATGGGGTGATACTTAGGTCACGTGAATATACTGTTCCCCCAAGAACTTTGCACCTAACGGTTTCAGTATCCATTGATACAACCCTTGATTGAAACAATTATTACACTGGGGATTGCGAAATGCACCCCCTTCCCTCCTGGATTTGATTTAAAAGGGTCGGTTCTCCTTTCGCATTCAAGGGAGGTGAGCATTAGGTCTGAGCAGTTGCCACTGCCATTGCTTCTCGTTGTCACTCAGTGTTGCTGTTGAAGGCTGTCCCTACACAGCCCTAATTGTTCTGGTCCACCTTGAGATGATGCCACCCTGATTGAGATCCCTGAACATGCTCTGTGACCCACAAAGGAGGTCAACCCCAGCCCATCAGTGCCAAGAGCAGCTGGGAATGCCCCTCTCCCATATTGCCAGTTCAGTTCTCTGGTTCACATACATAGACTAACCCGGCACATCAGCCTAGCCCAGGAGCGCTAATCCACAATGAGTTCTGGCATCTTCCACTTCATGGATCCCATGATGAAACTGACTCCATTCTTTTCCCAAAGACCCACACCAGGAGGCAGGCAGGTTTTCCCTTACAACCAAGTAGAGCATCTGATGATACTCCTTTTCCCCATGCACCCTTCTTTTTTAATTTATTTATTTTTCTTGCCTTATCGCATTCACTTTAGTTAGGCCTTTGAAAATAAAACTGATTACTGTGATATGTAACACATTGGGGAAAATCTATGTAACTAAAGCTCTGACTAATAAGCCCAATGAGTTCCAGCATTTGAGAAGACTCAAATATGCCTGTTTTCAATAACTATCCCCTTCACTAAAGACATCCATTATCATGACTTTCAGGTACTGGTATGTTGCTAAGTGTTTAACAACTGTTTCTCCCGGGGGGAAAAAAAACCCTCAGATTGTAGCTTTTGCTGATTTCCATAATGTAAATATTATGACTGTGGCTGATTCCAAACTACCATCAGAGATTCAGGTTGAGATGCCGCAATCAACTGTCCTGATGCAGCACAGCCGGGCTCCAGCAGGCTGCTGCGTCTACGGTAATCACCTCTTTTCTTTCCTTCAGGACTTTCCTGCTTATATATGCATCCCTGAAAATCTAAAATTTAATTGAGTCTCCTCTTCTTATGTAATTAGAATAACACCGAGCTTTTTTTTTTTGTTCAATATTATGAGTATGACTTTCATCGATGTTGTTTAAAGTAACTATAGTGGGATAATTTTCATGGATGTACAGGGTATCCATGTATCATTATACCACAGTTCACTTGGACATTTGGATTGTTGCCAGTTTGAGGCTATTAAAGCTAATAATGGACATTCTGCTGAGTCTATACTTCTGATTGGAATCTCTGGGTAGTAGGGTAAGTCTATCTTCACTTTAGCAGATTAAGCAAAATTTTCTAGAATGGTTTACCAACTTATATTCCCTCCCACTCTGTGTGACATTTTGCTTCACTTCATATTGCCAGTTGTTATGGTCAATCTTTTTTTTTTGACACAGGGTTTCACTGTGTCACCCAGGCTAGATAGAGTACAGCCTCAAACTCCTGGGCTCAAGCAATTCTCCTCCTGCCTCAGCCTCCTGAGTAGCTAGGACTATAGGTGTGGACCACCATGTCTAGCTGCCTCACTAATTTTTTTTTTTCTTATTTTGTAGAGATAGGGTCTGGCTATGTTGCTCAGGCTGGTCTCAAACTCCTGGGCTCAAGCAATCCTCCCACCTTGGCCTTCCAAAGTGCTAGGATTACAAGTGTGAACCACCATGCTAAGCCGGGTCAGTCTATTTAATATCAGACTTTGTAAAGAGTGTATAATGATATTTCATTGTGTTTTAAAGCCATTTTTCAGATTACTGATTAGCATATTTTCTTTTTTTTTGCCCATTCAGACTTCCTCCACATTTGAACTGCCTATTCCCCTCTTCTGCATTTCTACTGAGTTGTCTTTTTGCTTACTGGTTTAGGAGGTATTTTCACATAACCTCGATATGAGCCCTTTGCCATTTGTATGAATTACCAATGTCTTCTCTCTCCCAATGGCTTGACTTTTTAAATGCTGTATCTTTTTAAAAATATGTATTCTTAACTTTCCTTTTATGATTGAGGCTTTTTGTGTTTCTTTTAAAAAATCTATTCCCAGTGAAAACAGAATCATTCAGAGTGGAAGCTAGAAATTGCTACTGGAGATTGGAGAAAAGGTGACCTACCTTAGGTAGCAGTGACCCCAAGCACCCTTCTAAAGGAAGCCATGCTTAAAGATTATGTGCCCTTCCAAGAGTGTCTTCTCAAGTGATTCTAAGGTATCCATACCCCACCCTCTTCTAGGGGTGCTACCTTCAGTGATCCAAAGTTATTGCTGGCACCTCTAGCTAAAGAAAATACATGCACAGACTGAATCTCTGGTGGCCCTTCCTGTATACTCGCCATCATAAGCTACCTGCAATTCATCTTATGCTTACACAATGTACATATGTTCAAATATTTTTATAGCTATTAATGTATATTAATGTACTTTCTTCATGAGGTCATTTGTGCAGCTTATGACTATATATGTTAAGCCAGTCAATTAATTCGTTCACCTCTCCAAAAACCTAATAATTTTAAACTGGAGGACAGAACTCAGAAGCGTGAGGTAGGTATACCTAACAGTACTTTGAGCCAACTCTACAGAGTAAATAACTCTGGTTAAACTAGACATACTGAATTTATCTGCACGGACTACAGACATCATTATCATCATCAGAGCTGCCGTTTATTTTGTATGTGTAATTGCGGGACACTTTACATCTGTTATGTCTAATCTTCAAAACAGCTCTGCAAGGGTAGGCATTATTATCTCCAACTTAATGAGGAAACAAAGGCTCAGCATGGTTAAAAGGTATTTCCAAGGTCACACAACTCGTATGGAGCAGACCCCAAATTCAAAACCAGATCTCTTGAACTCCAAAACCCATGCTTTTCCACTCCTCTGCCTCTCAGAATATATGCCAAGCCTGGGCTTGGGATTCTGTAATTCTTTGAATTCTGGGCTCTTCTTCAATTGGAGCTCATTTAGAGGATTTAACCAGCAAATCCCAATGATGTCTTCTCCTATCTCTGTGTACCATATTTTTTTGTACAGAGTGATGTAAAGGAATGTTTAATTTTAGTCAGTGTTTACTTTATCTTCTCCAAACACTTTTATGCCAAGAAAATAGTAAAAAATCGACCTAAATAAGGTACTTTTTGTGGTAATTTTAAATTCAATAAGTGAGACAGGTAGGGGAGGGCAGGCTGGGAGTCATGAATGTCTGTCTCCTGAGCTTGCTGTTAAGCTAAGTGGAAATGCTTGACTGTGTCCCACTTCTGCATCATAAAGAAACGACCACAACATCTCATTACTTAACTGTTTTGACAACAGGTAATCCATCTCATCCGACTCACCTGTTGGAAAGCAAACGGCTCCACTAAACAAGCCAGAAGATGGTAAGTGGCGAACAAAGTCTTTGCTGGCTATGGCTCATGGCTCACGTCTCCCAGGAAGTGGGGCCAAGGGGGGCAGAGATGAGTGAGGAGATAGTCAGGAACAGGCCGTCAGGATGGCTTCTCCACCTACCCAGCTGCAGGCTACAGAATCACCAAACTGCTTTGCTTCTACGGAGCATCTAAGCGCTCAAACCTCACCCCTCTGAGGCAGTCCTCCCGTTCATCGAGGGACACCCACAAAAAGACAAGCCTTTTACACATGTCTTTCAGTTCTCTACAAGCCCACTTTGAGAAAAGAGAAGGCAACCACGGTTTATCCAGTGCTGGCTAGGAGCCAGCTAGTTTAACATGTTTTCACCTTAAACAGCTACAACAGCCCTGTGATGTGGGCACAGTTATCCCTTTTTCACAGAGAGATTGTATCTTGTACTCAAGGACACACAAATATCAGGTGGCAGAGTTGAGAAATAATCCCAGAACTGTGTGGCTGGAAAGTCTGATAACTCTTGACCTTCCTTCTAAGTAGGTCTCTCTGTTCTTTGAGGGCTTGTGTCAACAGGCTGGGAACCAAATGCTGTTTAAGACCACTAGAGATTTCGAGCTGGGAACAAAGCCTTGCAAAGTCATCTACTTCCAATGGCTCTTCACCTCTCTTATCGGCCACAGAGACTCACTCTGTGCTAGCGGCAGTCCCGGTCAGGAAAGCACATCAGACTCAAGGGAGCAGAGTGGCATTAGGAGAGGAGACAATGCTGAATCCACCTTAATTTTTTATTAAGTAAATATTTACAAACTTTGCTATCTTATCTATTATTTTATCTTTACTGCTATATGTATTATCAATTATTTATCACAATATTGGGTTGAAAATCCTGGTTTAGTTCAATCTTTTTATTTCAAAGCCAAGAAAAGTCAAGCCCGGCAAGGGTGAGCAATTTGCCCAGGTCACACCACTTCTAAGCGGTTTTGCTCAAGCGAGTCTTCCAAATCATGTCTTGGTTCCCGACACTTCGCCGTAATATCCAACTATATCCAATCACCAGTCCTGGGCAAGGAGAAAGTCTTGCTCCTAGTGCTTCATGGACTCCCCTCTCCTTCTCCTGGGGATCTTCGTGCTACCTTCTCATTTCCTAAGTCTGCATTCTCCCCGGGCAGAGACCACCTTTCTCCCCATCTCAGTCTCATCCCAGAGCCTCTCTTCACCAGCTCTCTCAGCAAAAACAGAATTCAGTCGACACTCAGATGAAGATGGCTAAGCAGGCACAGCTAGCTGTGCCACAGAGCAGTTTGATCTCAGGATGTTTTACACTCCTCAAAATTATCGAGAACCTCAAAGAGCTCCAACCCAAACAAACAAAAAGTTAGTGAGAAGAATAGCATTGTTTTATATGCATGCAACCCCTTTAGTGTCTGGCTTGATATAAGACAGCTGGATTCTCAGATCGACTTCTGCATTTGCTCTGTTGTGGGACCACATGTCGTGTAGCCGCTGGAAAGCTCCTCTGTACAGAGTTAGAGTGAAAAAGGAAAACACTGTCTTAGTCTTACCCTACAAAGAGTTCTCACTGCAGGGACACACTGAGATGTGTCTCACTGCAGGACATACATCTCCGGGACACACACACACTCCCGCCCCTCAGGGTCCCAGGATCGTACATTGAACACTGTTGCTACAGAGCAATGAACTTGGAGCAAGAGGAGCTCCAATCCTGATGACTGACCTTGGGCATGAAGTCGTGCATAAGAAAGAGCCCTGCACACACAGTAAACGGTTTTTAAAAAGCTTTCATGAAGCTCTTCCCAAAGATATTTATGTAAAAAGAGATAATGCTTAGGGATAGTGCCTGAATACAAAGGAATGACTCTAATGATGGGATATCAGACAGGCTTGGAAGCAGAGATGGAACGGGAATTTCAAAAACCCTTGGCAGTGGTGAGGTATCCCTTGAGTCACCCCTTCCCAGTGCTCCTTGGTTCACATCATGCATGTGCCCACTTGATGGGAAAATTCCAGCTGCGGCTTCACGTGTTCTGCTTAGTCCAGAAACATCTTTTGTATCTGAGCCTTTCGTTCCTCACCAGCCCTCCCCTGCCCACAGCCTTGAAGAGGAAGTCGTCTGAGAGGCTGTCCTGCATTAATGAGTCCTTCTGATTGAGTGTCCTGTTCATACCTGACAGAGACCACCTGGGCAGTCCTCACCCCGCCACGCCCTCCCTATACCGTAGGCATGGACGGGATCTGGGACTCTTTCCTATCTAGTTCCTCACTAGCTAATGAGCAGGAATTCTTAATTAGACTTACTTCTTGGGGAATTATTGCTGTGGCTGTTATAAATAATAGAGTGTGTTCTGCATTCAGAATTATGAAAGTTAATTTTGGCTAAGTGGTACGCTCTGCTATTCCTACTCAGCCATCTTTTCTGGCTGTGGAGGACCAAGAACAAGCACTGAGGCCATATTCCTGCCACTGAGGCAGCAGGGTTTCCCGGAACTTGTGATCATAATTTTAACTGAATCATACTACCCAACCCCCAAATAAAACAAAGGCCTGAAGAAGGAGTAGCACCCAAGCAGCTCTGATTTGCAAGTCTTCTGACATTCAATTTGAGTACAGTTGGAAACACATGACTGAAATGTTTGGTGGAAGGAAAGACTGTTGGAGGCAAGAAATAAATGCCATCATCTGCTGCCCTGAACCAGGCATTCTCAACCTGATAGGCAAGCAGGTAGCACAGATAAGTAAGTGACACTGTCAGTTGGAAAACTGTGTTTAGCAGGAGAGCAAACACTCCACCTAAAGGGGGCAGCACCCCCAGGTGACTGTTAACCAGGCCATACAGTGGCACCATTGCCAAAGCTTCTGATTTGTCAAGAGAACCCAGAAATCTGGATTTTTAAAATGTGAAATCTCCCAATATTTAAATGTTTATACATTTTTAATGATACATATTGTCAGTAAAAATTCAACAAAAATTTTTTTCCAAAAATGTCTGTGAGCTACCAGTTTGTGTCCTTTATCCCAAAATCTCCTTTCTCATAATACAAGACTATGTCTCTCAACCCAAAACGCTGTGGTTCCTGCTCTGTATTGCCCAGGGCTCAACTTTTCTTTGTTTTTATGTGATGAAAATTTGCACATTACCCTATCACAGTATGTATACAACTATAACTATTTCACCATTTCAGGAGTTGATTTCATGTCCTTTTAACAGATCTGACATGTTTACACAAGAATAGTCTTCCTTCTGGAAGGTTGCAGAAATCAAATAATGATATCTTCCTTCAACTACTTCTCTCTTGTCTCAGCCACCACGGCTGCCTCCACTCTGTGTCCCCAGGACATACAGCTGCCATGCATGTTCAATGCTTATTTCTTGGTACCTCTGGACAAGGATGAGTCAGAATGGATAGCAATCAATCAATCAGTCGATCCTGGGAGAAAACCAAAAGGCAAGGCAGAACAGTGAGCAGAGAAATAGGGAAAAGAACACCATAAAAGCACTTGAATTTACAAAGCATAGCTCTCTGGTCCCACAACAGTGAGCTCATAGAAGATCTTTGGTGGATATCCATCCTATTCAGTTTTTAATACTGTTGCTATCTATTTATGTAGCCATAAACAATACACAGAATTGTTTCATAAGCATTAATTTTACTTGAATAAATATGTTACCATATTCATTATACAACCTGTTTTTAATTTAATGTTTTTAAAATCTATGTTGCTATATATTTATCTAATTCGTTCATTTTAACTGCTATATAGTATTTCATCACTAAAATGTACCACAGTTTAATTTATCCATTCTTCCTTTGATGAACATTTAGGGTTTTTTTATTCCCACTGTTATAAATAATGTCATATGCCTTCAACATTAAGAGTTTCTTTAGAAAGAAACTCTTGTTGAGTTGTAGCAAGTACGTACTTTTGTCTTTTCGAGATTTTTGTCAAATTTCCCCTCAAAGTGATTGCAATGATAGACACGCCCACCAACAGTGTGTCCGAGGTCCTTCTCATGGGTCTCCTTTTTCTCTGTATGATGCTAAACATTAACACAGTTGAAAGTATGCACTTTTAGGAAGGAGGAATATTTCCCTACGCTACTAAGGAGAGATCTTCAAGATAGATCACTAACTACAAAAAAACAGGAGGGAAAAAAGTGTATATGGCATGCTATCATTTCTCTATGGAGAGAGACATGTGTAGATATGTATGTTTGCTTACATTTTTAAAATGGAATAGTAAACCATAATGTTTTAAAGTACTTATATATAGAATAAGAAATAGGTAGATGGAACAGGAAAAGAGCTAGACTTTTTTCAACATGTCATGTTTTATAGATTCAATTTTGGAAATATTTAATATTTTGCATAATTATACCAAAGTTAATTTAATACAAAAACAACCCTAAAAGCCAGTAGCAAAATAAAGCAAATAAACCTAATTATGTATCCAGTTGGTGGCACAACCACACAGAGATGAACTGTTTCACATCTTTTTAAATACTGAACTGTAGGACCAGGTGCAGTGGCTCACATCTATAATCCCAGCACTTTGGTAGGCCAAGATGGGAAGATCACTTGAGGCCAATATTTGAGACCAGGCTGAGCAACATAGCAAGATCTCGTCTCTAAAATATATACATATACATAACTGTAAAAAAAAAAAAGCTATATTTGATAAATTATATTATTGGTTGTGGTGTTGATATTGTTATTGAGACGGTTGTGTATGTGTTGTGAACTGAAGCAGTTTAGTAGTTATATTGTATTGTTGGCAATTACAATGTTCAACATGTGAGGAAACAAAGATGTGAGACTGATAAACTTTAATAAAAACTCTATAAAACTGAATTTCAATTAGAAATTTTACCTGAATACACGGTATATTTCATCTTTTAAAAGCAAATAAAAATTTCCTGGCTCTGTCTCCTAAAAAAACTTAGACACAATGACCAACCCAGTATCAGTGAGCTCTTCTGGCACCTAATCATGATTTCTAAATACCGTTTTCCATTATAAGGAAGTGAATCTCCTTGGAAAGATGGCTGATTCCAGATCCGAAACCAAAAACGTACACTATGAGCATAGAACATCTTGTCATACCTGAAAGCAAGGAAGCTACTAAAGATTATTAGGATCATATCAAAGACTTAGGAACCAACCTATGGCTCAAAGATGGGAAAGTTTGGCCATCAATAAAGGTAAAAACTGCAGTAAATTAAAAACACATATTTCTATCTATATGTTCATAGTGATTTTTTAAAACACCATCATTGGTTACTTTTGATAACTAACTCATGAGTTAAGAGAACCAACTCATTATCTTGAAAAGTAACAAACAGAAGAAAAAACGGAGGCATTTATTTCGGCTTTCCAAAGGGACTGTATGTCAAGGCAACCAAATAGTTTACATGGGAAAGTTGCTCTTTATAGATGTATTCCAGCACATAAAACATGATAAAATTAGAATGCCATCATTTTACAACTCAAATGAATTAATGTATCTAGACAGTGAATTTCTACGGTTGCTCTCAACCTTAACGGAGAGACAACTGGACAGGCAACACAGCACCTACTCTGAAGTCCTGGCAAAAGAAAAAAACATCTGATCAAACCTCTAGGTCTAACTACCAATTTGCACCAATTTGCATGTGCCACAAGGGCTAGATAAACATGTTAAATAGTACCAGGGTGATCTGTGGAACAGTCAGAGTATTACAGGTTACCAAATTGTTCTTGGATCAATACAACTGCTGTCAAACTACTGAAGCCTTAATGAATCCTAAACACTGTTGAACAATGCAGTCATTTTCACTGAAGCTGAGCCATCCAACTGCTCAGATTGTTCCACCTCTTCTTACCTTCTACAATTGTACCCTTCAAATGAACCCCATTAAATGAAGTTCCTGATCATATTGATTCCTTCATAAAAAGCATCCTACACATTCATAAAGTAGCACTAAATTTCCTCCCTAGTCTCTGTACACAAGTACTTTCCACCAGAGTTCCATGGACACACCACTGAATTTGGATAACCCTGTGAACCTGTATTCAGTGGGACCAACGAGAAAATTAAGTCTAAAGGGATTTTGACTCCTTCAAGAAGAAAGATGCTGTGGAATGTGCATTTCCCTCATTTCCATATGTTGGACAACATTCAGACCACTAGAAAATATAAATTATAATTCCCAGAGCTTTATTTTTTTATATAAAAATGGAAGCTTAGAGAACATCTCCCGAAACTGTTACCATTCAGAGGGCTGTGACTTTTCAACAGGGAAGGGATCGCTAACATATTGTTCACATAGCATTAAAGGGATGAAACAATTTCTTACAAGAAGGTCTAAAAAAGGCAGAACAGCTCCCCTGCTTCTCATAGTGTCTCAATCTTTTCCATATTTAGTGAGCAAGAGTCAAAAATATCAAAACTCCTGGGAAATTCTCGGTAAAAGAATTTATTTTTGCTCAGCATAATTTAGTTCCATTTGTGGCTTTATCGTGCAATATTCAAGATCCCTTAAACTTGGAAGAGAGAGATTGGGAACACAACTGTCAATCAATAGTCCAAGAATTTCTTTATCATTTGGCCATTTTCTAGCACATTCACATGAAATTAAGAAATGGGATCAAAAAGAATGGGAGCGTAGCCTGAAATAACAATCTTTAGACAAAACATATTAAGCTGTGATTTCACCATCTTATACATCAGTGTTGATAGAGGGAGATCTTGTATCATCTACGACCAGACATCAAAGGAAGCAAATTTATGATAAACAATATTATGCAGAGAGCAGGACATTGATTTTAATTGCTCTTAATTTATACTTCAAGCCAGAGAAAACGCAAGACTTTGGAAAAAGTAACGATTTTTTTAAAAAAACAAAAATCCTGAGATCATGGTGTCTGAGAAGGCAGAAAGCTAGGTTCTGCTTGAGCCATTCTCTAAGCTAAAAGGAGACATTTCTCCCTTTTCCCAAATTGTTATCTATATCTACAATTTTATAGTCTTGACCCATGTTAAAATCTGGGCTCTAGAGCAAGATTTTCATTTACTAACTATGAGTGCAGCACTCAAAATATCAGCTAAGAAATGAATTTAGTGTAGTATAGCTGAAGCAACAAGATTTTTTTCCAAAGATATAATATTTGCTCTAACATGTTTTGTGTGTTCTATTTTTAGTGTCTATTAGTAATGGCTGATTTAAAAGTTAGTACAGGATGGGCACAGTGGCTCATGCCTGTAATCCCAGCACTTTGGGAAGCCGAGGCAAGAGGATAGCTTAAGGTCAAAAGTTCAAGATCAACCTGAGCAAGAGTGAGACCCTGTCTCTACAAAAAACAGAAAAATCAGCCAGGCATGGGCATGTGCCTATAGTCCCAGCTACTTGCACTAGGCTTGGGCAGGAGGATCACTCCAACCCAGGAATTTGAGGTTGCAGTGAGCTATGGTGACACCACTGCAATCTACCCAGGCAGTGGAGTAAGACCCTGTCAAAAATTAATTAATTAATTAATTAATTTAATTGAAGTGCTATACGAACTGGAATTAATTTCTTTTTTTTTTTTTTTTGAGACAGGATCTCGATACGTTGCCCAGGCTGAAGTGCAGTGGCTATTCACAGATGCAATAATAGCACACTACAGACTCAAACTCCTGGGCTCAGGTGCTCTTCCTACCTCAGCCTCCCAAGTAGTTGAGACTATAGACACAGCACGCCACCATGCCCAGCTAGAATGAATTTTGAAAAAAAAGATTATCCCCAAATGACCCATCTGCTACTTTTTAAATTGCCACACAGATGCTACAGACAAGATTCATCATGTTCAACGATCTCAGGTTTCTAATCTAGTATAGTCATACAATTTGAGAATTTTTGAGTTTAATGGAACCTAAAAAAACTCTAGTCCTGCAATATCTTTTGTCGCGTCATTGGGGCTGTATGTCTGAGGCACTGTGTTGAGTCCTGCTATGGCTGGGCTCAATGGGAACAGAGAGCTTATGCCAATTAGGGCTGCCTCTGCCACCTCTTGAACCCTGGAGCGGCGGGGATGGGAGCTATCAATGCATGTACCACCGATTTGCGGCCCGTGCTCAGGTCCAACATCCCATCTGGAGGAAAAAGATTCAGATCTATTTCTAAACTTTTCTGTGAGCTAGTCTGGGCCAGGAACATCAGAAAGCAAAAATAAGTCACTCAAAATATTTGAGCCTGGGTTTACTCATCAGCAGTCAAATGAAAATAGTTAATCAGAAATACCTGCTCCAGTACTCAGAGGGGGATGTTGACAAGACCAGGTAAGATAATGTTTAGGCAAGGGCTTTGTAAACCCTAAGCACTATAGGAATATCGGTTTGATTTAACTAAAAAAATAATAAATTATTCCATATGGATGGCTACTTATCTTTCACCTAAGTAGAACCCCTGGCCGCCACTCATACATGAACACTCCAATGTGATTAGGAAATAAAATCAGATGGAACCATTTTTAAGCACTGTGGCGTTTTGTTTTTGTTTTTTAAGAGGTGATGATTTTGGAAAGTTTCTATTTATTAATTATATGTATTAATACATCCCTTTTATCTACCAAGAGTTTGAGGCAATATACAAATCCTATAAAAATACAGACAATATCACAGGGCAGAAGGGCACATTTAAAAAGAGCACAGACAATAAACAGCAGAATCAAAGGAAAGAGGCACAAAACTGTCAGACAGGATGGAAATTCTGGATCTGAGCTTCCTGGCAACCAAGGAAAAAATTAAGCAACACAGTTATATAATTCTTTTTTTTAGAAAGAAGACAAAAGGTTTACTTAAAAATTGAGATGAAAAGAAATTTTCTTCATCATGCTAAAGACAGTCAATATTTTACCATCAAGCCTTCTATTTGACCATATAAATGTGGACCCCGCTGACAATGTCTCTCCAGAGACCTCTAAATACAAAAGAGTTCATATCACCCAGAATGAGGATATACTTTGATTCTGGTACTACATCAATTTCGAATTCTTAGAGCCATGTCCAACGGGCAGCAAAGAACCCTGTAAAGACCATGGAACTGGCGATTTAAAACCAGTTCAAGTCCCAGTCCCCCCATCGGTGGGCTGTGTGGCCATGGGCAAATATTTCAGTTCTCTGAGTCCTGGTTCTCTCATCTATAAGAGGGAATAATTGCATGTACCTTGGAGAATTGTAATAAGGAAAAAACAAGTCTATTTGGCAGACACTTCATCTGTAAAGTGCTAATGACATGTTCATTATTATTAACCCTAATGTTTTATAGTCTGTGAATGTATCTAATGTAGCAATGTCCAAAGTATATTCAATGCATGTTAATCCCATATGTTCTCTCTTAAGGATTTAAAGTGCATATTGGCTGTTTTAGTCCCTTCGGGCTAATATAACAAAATACCGTAGACTACACAGGCTTATAAACAACAGAAATTATTCCTCACAGTTCTGGAGGCTAGCAAGTCCAAGATCAAGGCATCAGCAGATTAGGTGTCTGGTGAGGGCTTGCTTCCTGGTTCACAGTCAGCTGTCTTTATGCTTCATCCTCACATGATGGAAGGAACAAATCAACTCTTTATGGCATCTTTTATAAGGGCACTAATCCCAATTATGAGGGCTCTGCCCTCATGACCTAATCACCTTTGAAAGACCCCACCTCCTAATACCATCGGTTAGGGGATTGGGATTTCAACATAGGAATTTTGAAGGGACACAAATATTCCATCCATAGCATTGGCACATTACAGACCAGAAAAGTCCTAAAATTAAAATGCTCTGTTTAGCTTGTTTTAACTCACCATTTCCAGACTTACTTGACTACAGACTTCACTTTCAATTTGCATGACCCTATTCTGTGACCCGTCCTTGGGGAACGTTTATATTAACCCAGTGGTTCTCAATTGGGGATGATTTTTGACCTCCAGGAGACCCACAACAATATCTAAATACATACTTGGTTATCACGACTGGGGTCAGGGCAGGGGATGAGATGCTAGCATCATCCACTGGGTAGAAGCCAGGAATGTTGCTAACCATCTTGCACAGGACAGCACCCCATAGCTAAGAATTATCTGACCCAAAAAGCCAATACTCTCAAAGTTAAGAAAATCTCAACTAATCCCTCCTTTAAAATATTTATATTTCCAGCCTACATATTCCTAGAGGGTTAACAATCTCAAAGGTATATTAATATCTTTTCCTCCCTCCAACCCCATTCAGCACCGGCCTAGTTTACGTATTTGCAGAGCTCCAGGACTTCACCAACATGTTATCCACAGGGCCCAGCCCTCAGCCTTGCCAACTTTGACTAGATCCCTTGCCTGCTTTGTGCATTGTTGGCCACAGGGACAATCTCACAGCCCCTCCCCGCCAGCTTCCCTGCTTCTCTCAGTGCTGCTCTGAACTTTCTCCAGAGACAGCAGGTCCTTCTTAAAAGGGCAGTGGCCAGGTCTGCACCCAGAATTCCAGACAAAGGGAACCCTCGCAATGAGCTGGATGTTTCCTAAGAGAAACCACCAGTATACCTCCCAAGCCACGATAAAGAGCTAAAAAGTGTCACCTCATAATGACAGCTTGGGCCATGGCTTTCTGTGGGTCATGCATACAACTGTCAGCTGAAGTGTGTCTCAAATGTAACTTTCTTTACTTTTTGGGATTAAATGGAAGTTCCCTTTGCAGCTCCCATTCTGCTTAATGGCAGAAATTTAATCTCATTACATTCAGGATCCCTACAGATGTCAGGGGAAGGGGTCACCGGGTCCTCCGTGTCACCTCCAGACAGATCTTCTGCCATATTGTCCTGGTTCCTCTTCGTGTCCACACTCTGTACATCGTCCAGTGCAGAGAGGATGTCAGGCCCCCTCTGTCCTCAGTTTCCCAAACCTACCTGGGGCTCCATCACTCCTCACCACACCTGGTGTGGCTATGCGCAGAGACCAATATTTCTCCTCCTCCGCCTCCAGCTTCCGCCCTAAGGCAGCTATTCCCTGTTGCCTGCTTTTGTTCTTTGTTCTCCTCATCACACATTCTCCATGTCCTGAATCCCCTTAACAGCTACGCTTTAGGAACTCCAAAACTTAAGTTTTTGAACCTCAAAAGCTTTCCTTTTTTTCTCAAATTACCAGCTCTACCAGCAATTTCAAAAGTCTGTTTAGACTCTTAGCTTTCTCTCTGCCCTTTTGCTGAGTCATTCATTCACCAAGAAAATAAAAGCAGAGTGTCCTCAGCCCGGATTGAGAGAACGGCTGAGGGTAGAAGGAAATGAGGGGGAAGACATTAGCTAAATCTCAAAATGTGATTTAGGTCCACTTTAATGGCCCATCCACATCTTGTGTCCAATCTTGACTGGGTCTAACGTTTCACTCCTGAAAGATCGAGTGTAGGAGTAACAGATAGATTGCATCTCACTGACCAAATTGAATTGATTGGTGGTGGCTGCCTGGAGAGTGTTGAAAAGGTTTTCTGAGGCCTCAGCTGGGCTCAGTGGGCAAAACTGATTTAGTGACATTCTCCATGGGTATGCGGGGAGAGATGTGACGGCATGCAGGCCGACACCTTGCCAGCACTGGCTTACTGCTACCGGCAAACTTGGAGATTCTTCTAGGATCTCTCTTTTCCAGATCATGTAAGTCAATATCGTGAGAGGGCACGATGGAAAGCCGACAAAGGTGGGAACCCTGAGTGTACACGGTGCTAAGAGATGGAATCATTCCAGGAGCGACATCCCAAGTGGCACCGTCTGGAACTGGAATGGGATGGGGCAGGTTCTAGGGTCCCCAGATACCATCCCTCCCTTCTCCCCAGCTCGCAGTCTGCCTTCAGCAAAGGCCGGGAGAGTCCATGGGGTGTGTATCGTCTGGAGTAAGCACAGCAACTTCGCACCAACTAGTTATTTATTCCGTGGGCAATAGGAACCGCTGATGGTTTTTAAGTGGAGGAAGGACAGGGTAAGAGAGGGCCTGTAATCAAATTAATACAGCAGCTGCAGATAGAAAAAATCAAAGGGGAGAGTTTAGAGGCAAGGATCCTTCTTGGAAATGGGCTACAGTTGCCCAGGTGAGAAGTGTTCATGAACGGGATGCGTGCAGAGACGAGGACAGCAGGCCACCCTCGCCTGAAAGCAAGCCAAGCCACAGGCCTTGCACAAGCACAAGTGTTACCACTTCTCCTGACAACGCAGCCTCTGCCTTCACTTTTAGGGGAACAAAGAACTTGCCAAGTCAGGATGCCTTGCCACAGAATGCTGCTGGGCTGGCCTGATTTAGGGAGGCCTAGCTGGGGATCTTAAAAGGAGACATGCCCACTTCCAGGTGCCTGCGTGACGAAGGGGAACTCCTGGCACAAAGGATGCCGGCCCCTGAGAGTGGTCAGCACCGGTATGGCGCTGGCTCTGTCCCTCTCGGCATGTCTCCAGGGCTGGGGATAAGTCCTCCAGGCATAAGTCAGGCCCTCCCACTGAAACAAACTAAACCAGAAACTCAAAAACAAAGGCGGGCACAGCACAGAGATGAGATTATCAAGGAAAAATATACTCCGGCCTGGGACTGCTTTTTGATCCATCGAGGCAGGCAACAGACGGAAGGGGGGATGCTGTGTACCTGGCCTGGGGGTGGAGCAAAAGCATAGACGTAGAGGAAGCCATGCAGCAGGGTGTCCCTGCTTTAGAAAGGCAGGTGGAAGCCTGCTTCTCCTCACCCAAGGTGTGGGGCCCCCAAATTCATCTCCTCCCCTTCCTCCTCCTAGCATTGACTTGCCTTTTTCTTTTTATTTCTAGCTCATCTTCCCTCCCCAATCTGCCTTTCTTGTTCTCTCCCTGCCTGCCTTTTTTCTCATCCCTCCACCCAAACACGGTGACAACAGAATGTACTTCTGGGTCAGCCTGAAAGAACCTCTAGCAGACAAGTTATGCATGTCTCTTCCAGGTCCCCAACCCCAGCATGAGCCAGGCAGGCACCGCTGGCAGATGACAGAGTTATCCAGAGTCTCTTTCTAAACATGTTCCTAACACCCCATCATCATCAGGAAAAGATTTGGATTCTGCAGGCTAAGCCCGCTTCTGCACGGCTCTGCCAGCATCCCTTACTGAGGACACATGGGGTGAGGGGTGACAGTTAACCTTCGTGCTGGCTGCAGTCAGCGAGTCATTCAGCAATTCACGCCACCTTAGCACAGAACACAGACATGTAGGAGGTCACCCCCCATGTGGGCCTGCCTAGTGCTGCAGTCCCCAACCCCCAGACCGCAGGCTTGTACCGGCCTGTGGTGTGTTAGGGACCCTGCTGCAGAGCCCCACCTCCCTGCCCCCACTTCCCATTAGTGGAAAAATTGTCTTCCATGAAACCTGTCCCTGGTGCCAAAAAGGTCGGGGACTGCTGGCCTAGTGGGCATGGGATCAGGCTGCAGAGTTCCCAGCGGGGAGGAGGTCGGGAGGAGAGGTGGGAAGAGAGAAGTTATGCTGGAGGGATGAGAAAAGGACCCCAACCGAAATGGAGCAAGGGCACTTCAGGGGCAGTGAGTGTGTAGGCCAGCCTGAAAGGAACAGAGAGTTTGTGCTGGGGGTGGTAAGAGAAAAACCTAAAAAGCTCAGAATAAAGCTAGTTTGTAGAGGGTCTTGAATGCCAGGAGGAGAGTTTAGAATTTATCCCATTCATAATAGAGACATGGAAAGTTGTTAAGCAGGAGAGGAACATTATCAAGATGATGTGTAAGAAAATATCAAAGGACCTTTCTTGTTGCAGCTTGATTGGCATTTGCCAAGGTGGAAAAAACAGCCGCTACAGAACACGGGCTGTGCCTTTCTGCGCCCTTCCTTTGGCTCTCCCTCCGCGCGATAATGGATCCGGCTGTCATCTGTGCCATACGTATCAAGCTCCATAAACCTATATCTTGCTCTTGCCCTATAATCCTATCTTTCTCTCCTCAATAAACCTCATTTTTGTGCTTGCCTTTAAGAAAAGAACATGGGCAGGGCATATGCTGCCAATGCTACATGCCCCTGGGGCTTATTGACCGGGGTGCCACTAAAATGCCACCATCTCAAGCTACATGAGCACTTCTGCTGGGGAGGGAGTGGGCAGCCGGGAGAGATGCACCCGGGCAGTGCAGTGGCTTTTCCCCCTCTGTGTTGCACAGGGCTCCAAGAGCTGCACCCTTTGAGATCCAGAAACTTGAAAGAAGAGGCAGGCAATCCAGTCCCTGCTTAGGCGGCAGGGTGCTGATCTCCTTCCGAGCCAGGAAAAAGGAAATAGGAGGACAGCAGGTGGAGAGAGAAGGCACCTGGGGAGCACCTACGCTGCCACCATTTGGTACAATATTGCGTCACTTCCCACGGGCCACAAGGACACCTCAAAAAGTAGCTGGGTTTAAAGACACAAAAGGCCACATATTGTGTGATTCTGTTTATATGAAATGTACAGAACAGGGGTGGGCACACTGGCTCATGCCTGTAATCCTAGCACTCTGGGAGGCCGAGGCAGGAGGATCGCTTGAGTTCAAGTGCTCAAGGCTGCAGTGAGCTATAATTGTACCACTGCACTCCAGCCTGGGTGACAGAGCAAAGACCCTGTCTCTAAAATAAATAAATAAATAAATTCAGGCCGGGCGCGGTGGCTCATGCCTGTAATCCTAGCACTCTGGGAGGCCGAGGTGGGAGGATTGCTTGAGCCCAGGAGCTCAAGACCAGCCTGAGCAAAGGCGAGACCCCCGTCTCTATTAAAAATAGAAAAATTACCTGGGCATTGTGGCATGGACCTGTAGTCCCAGCCACTTGGGAGGCTGCGGCAGCAGGATCGCTTGAGCCCAGAAGTTTGAAGTTGCTGTGAGCTATGATGACACCATGGCACTCTAGCCGGGGTGACAGAGCTAGACTCTATATCAAAAAAAAAAAAAATGTACGGAACAGGTAAATTATAGAGACAGACAGCAGATTCGTGGTTGCCAGGGGCTGAAGGGAGGGGGAGGATGGGGACTGACTGCTTAATGGGTATGGGGTTTCCTTTTGGGTGACGAAAATGATCTAGATCCAGGTAATGGTGACAGTTGCACAACACTGTGATTGCCCTAAATGCCACTGAATTGTACACTTTAAGATGATTAATTTGGCAAATTTCATGTTAAGTGTATTTTACCACAATCATTTTCTTTAAAGAAAAAAGAAAGTGGCAGGGCCCCAGGTCAGCCTCCTGCTCAAGGGCTGCCCATGAGGGCAGAGATCCAGCAGCAGGATGGACAGAAGGAGGGACTTCCAGTAATGTGAGGGGTTGGACAGGGTCTTCTGGCGCTGTCAGAGATCCCCTGCCAAAGAACTAGACCATGCTGGCTTTCTGAAGAGATCACACATGTGCCCTGGGTTAGTCATCAGCACTGTTCCCAGATATTCCCAGAGCACCCCTCTGGGCACATGGCACATGGTAACATTGTACTTCCTGGTCCCTTTCTGGGTGAGCGGGGCCATGTGACTAGTTCTAGCCAACGAAATGCAAGTATAAGTCATTTGGGCACCAACATTTAAGTCCTGATGCAAGATGTTTTAGGAGCTCTTGTTCCCTCTGTTGGATATGGTGGCTGTCCCATGAGGCTGAGTCCCTGAGTGATGTTGTAAGCAGAGCTTCTGCTGACCTGCAGTGGGCACAATTGCACTTGTTGCTCTAAGATACCCAAATCTGTTACCACAGCATCACCTAACGCATCCTGGAAGAATCAGCATTTGGACCTTTGCCTCCTAGACAGCCTTGATGTGTCCTCCCTGTTGGCCTAAAACATTGGCAAACAAGAAAGAAAAACTGTTTCAGCAGCTAGCTATGAAAACAGAGATGTGTCCTTTTCCCCTCTCCTCCCTCGCCCAGCACACAAAAGACGCTGGCAGAGGGAGCAAGGAACAGAAGAGTGCACCATGCGCGCCTGCTCGGGGCCCTATCCTTGAGTGATGGAGAGGAAAGGAGAATTAAGTCAGGTGAAAGATTAAATTTTCAACACAACTGGACTAAGCAGTAATAATGGGAATGACCAGAAAGCAATGGGAGCTCCCTACATGATAGGTAAGTGAGCATCCACAGATCTTGGCTGGACACAGTGATCAGGTCCCCAGTCAGGATGCCAGCAGGAAGCAGACGGCTCCCTCAAACGGGGGTAACATAGAAGACCTGCATAGGGCATGGCTGTTTACAAAGTGGGGGGCAGGTTAAGGGAAGCCAGCAGGTCTAGCAGCAGGAGGGAAAGCAAGAAAGTAGTTGTGGCCATCGGGAAGGCCCTGGGTCTATAGAAGAGAAATGTGGCCACTGCCAACCCTCTGCCCGTTGTTGTGGGTAACACCCCAACCTCATCTTCCCCTCCTCCCTAGCTCCCAGCTGGTGCTTCCTAACTGGCTGAACCCAGCAGGTAGCTAGAGGGCAGGAGCCTCTGATGCACCCATGAAGGTCTATCTCCCAAGCTCAGAGCATGGGGCAAGAGTGGAAAGTTTATCAAGAGGTGCAAATGGACACTATCCAGAACCTACCTCTCCCAAGCCAAGACTGCTCTGTAAATTGGTTGCAGGTGTTTTAGAAAGATTATTTTTGTTTATGTGTGATGTTCCAGGTAGGGCAGGATGGAGTGGAAACAAGAGGAGCACTAATAAGTGTAATAGCTCTTGTCAGAGAACGAGCGAAAAGGAAGAAGGAAAGGAGGAGCATGCAGCGTCTAGGAGACTGAAGGAGAGGAGAGGACACAGAGGAAGAAGTGATCTGAGCACAAGTGGCTAAGGAAGAAAAGGGCTGGGAAGTTTTCTTGGGTACCCATCTTGGACGCCTCCGATGACCCTCCAGGGAGCTATTTCAGAAGCGCAGTGAGGATGAACGCTGCATGGGTTAGCATCTGGCAGGAAACAGATGGACACTCAAAAGGGTCGAACTGTAAGGAATGTAATAAAGGGACCATATAGGACATAGACGGGACAAAGAGAACCAGCAGGAGATAATGGCGCATCCTGAGATTCACGATCAGGCTGCTTCCATCTCTGTGCCTGAAGGGGCAAGCGGGGGCGTGGCGACTCTAGAGCCGCAGGGAAACCCCTCCACCAGGAATGGTGCGGCGGGGGTACATGGCCTCTGCCAGACCCTTCCTGAGGCTGCGATGGAGGGTCAGAGGCAGCAAACGCCTCATCTCCCTGCCTTCTCGCCTTGCCATCTCCCGCTGTGCTCCCCCCCCCACCCCCGGGGGGAACTAACCAGAAACTCAAGGGCAAGGGAGCCCAGGGGCCCAGGGAGGGGCGGAGAACGATCTGGGGGGAGAAGAGGACAAACAGAAAAACCCACCAACTTGGAGGAAGTAAACACAATAGACAGTGAGGAAACAGAAGCTAAGGCAGGATTTTTCTGTGTAAAGCAGAAGACATGTAAGATAACAGTAACGGTGTCAAGCAGAGGGGCTTTCTCGGTAAGAGAGACCGAAGCATGCTTTAAACAGAGACCGGTTCACCTAAGCCACACCACCGAGGTCATTGCGATCTGGCAAAATTTAATCCTCGCTAAAATCGTGTTGAAAAGTTCCTGTCTGTCAGAACTATGCATCGCAGATGACCCAAAAGATTCCAAGGACCAAGTACAAGGGGCAACTCAGTCACGGCGCAATGCTGTCCATCTTTCACAAAAAAGCAGATCATCTTTTAAGAAAAGGAGACTTTCACTGGTCGTAACATAAAGGCTACTGTATCACATCTCTGGCTCCCTGGAGGCTGCTGGATCGAGTTCAAATAATTTCTTTCCGGAGCTGCTGTTGCCAGGAGGATTTAGAGTAGCAAACAGTGGTGGTCAGTCTAGGTGAAGCTGCCTGTGTTTATCATCCCTTCTTCCTGGGCATTTTGGAGAAATCGGCATCCGACTTTCCAACAACAGCCAACTGTGGTCAACCAATGCACTGCGTTTATTTTAAAGGGTTAGCCGCCCTCTGCAAAATCACTCCTCAGAATAGTTAAAAAGGAAGACTCCTCTTCCTTGCTGTTGGAATGGTGTGCAGATGAGCATCTGAGAAGGCCAGCGGAATCTGGCCCCCTGGTGGGTAGTTAACTAAGAGAGACAGCCCAGACCGCTGCAATCAGCATGAATTGAAACAGCTCAGAAAAGGGAGAAGTGGTGGGCAGGCTTAGAGGGTTAGCTGAGCTTTGCCAGGAAAATGAGGAGTAAGCCTTCCAGAGTTCAACCTGTTCAATGATTCATCACCAAAGTCAAGGCCCAGAGTACAGCTGTGCAGGTTGTACACTGCATAGACCCCCACTCTCCCCCAAAATTGCACCCTCTCTGCTAAGGGGTAACGACCTCTGAAATCCAGCATGTATTCCATTCCCCATGCTGTGCAACCTAGCGTGCAGGTGTGTCTGCCTAGGAGAAAAGGTTATTTTTTTTCTTTGCACAAAGATGTTATCCACTTGTCAAGCCATGTTCTCTAGGGACTACACTGCCCAGAGGTAGAAGGAGCGGTCTATTTCTGATTCTAACAAAGATGTTATCTATGCTTACAGCAACACCGCCCAGAGTCTTTCTAGTTGCTAATGATGCGTTTACTCTTCTTGTCTTGCCAGAAAGAACCTTGCACCATAGTCCCAGCAGGAGTGGGAGAAATTCAGAAAAGACAATAATAGTGATAACAATAATAATAACAGTCCCTCATTTTTTTTTTTTTTTTTTTTTTTTTTTAGTCCTTACTGTTTTAAAAAGTACTTTCCTATCCTGGATCTCATTCAAGCCTCAGAGCAACAGCAGGTTCAAACTGGGTAAAAGTATCCTTTCACGTGTAACAACTGTGGAGCTGGGACTTAAAGAATCGGGCCTGAAACCTCTGTTTTCTGACTTCAAATTCTGTGCTCTTTGCACAATATAATCAAAAAAGAATCTACACGTTTAGAAAAGCTTCCAGGTATCGAGTTGGACAGCCAGCACCTATTTGCCTGTCTCCTGGGTAACAGAACAGCGATTTTCCTCTGGGACCTGCTGCCAATCTCAGTCTATAGTCTTCAGCCAGGGAGAGACAGGCAACTCAGAGCTGCTTTGGTGGCTGGTCCAGGAATGAGCATGTGATCCAGCCAGAGCCAAAGAGGGGCAAGGAGACGGGAGGGAAGCCACCGCGACCTCTTTTCCGTTGCTCTTGAGCATGGAAGCTTAGTCTCGAGTTATTGGCTGCCATCTTGCCCTCGTGTGGAATGTGAGAAAGCCAATGTGAAGAAAGGGAGGCCAAGAGGCAGCATCCTGGTGACATCATTTGAACCTCTGGATTGAGTCACGTACCCAAGCACTTAGTATTTACTTGAGCCAATATATTTCTTTTATTATTTAGGCTCGAATTGCATCTTCTGTCACTTTCAACTAAAAGCGTCACTAGGCAACTACGATTACATCGTCTGTCACTTGGCCGGTTCTGGTAGTTTCTTCCTCTTCTATCTCATTAGCCACATGCAGACGCAGGCAATGCCATTCACAGCACCGGGAGCAGCATAAGGTTGAATCAACAAAAACGGAGCCACAGAAACTGCCTCAGTGCCATTCCATCTCTAACCACCAACTCTACTCAGTAGCCTGGAAAAAAGTTTAAAAAAAAGTTCCCTTGGTCCAGATGCCCAGTGGATGCCTAGTCTGCTGGACGCTGTGGGGCAGTTGTGCGGCGTAGTAAGAATTACACGTAGTAGAAATCGAGCGGTGCTCTAATTGTGCCTGGACACTTGCACCAGATAGACACCTGACAGTGAAATGATGGTTCCCAGTGGTAATGTAGAAGTTATACACAAGAGAGAAAGAGAATCTTCTCCCTCAAGCGTGGGACATAAGTCCTCCCCTTCAGTCTGACTGGGCCATCTTAGGTCACCATTGGATCAATAGCAATTGCCAGGAGAATGTCATGTATTGATTGACTTAGACTAACCAGGATCTACCCTGGAGCTGGAAATGGTTTCAGCTTCTCCTGAATCATAATGCAGGGGGACAGAGCCCCAAACTGGTATTCTACTGAGCAGAAAGAAGTAGAGACTAGATGTTGGGTAAGATCACGAATGTCGTCATAGGCTGGGCATGGTGGCTCATGCATGTAATCCCAGCATTTGGGGAGGCCGAGGAGGGAGGGTTACTTGAAGTCAGGAGTTCAAGCCCAGCCTCAGCAAAATAGCAAAACCCCCAGTCTCTACAAAAAAAAAAAAAAAGAATGTAATTATAACCACTACTTGACTATGTGAACCTGGGCATATCCCTGTAACTTTTTATCTGCAAATTGAAGAGGGCAGAATCAATCAATCCACACTCCCTTGCTACTCTGATATGCTATGACTCTGTTAACTCCTAACCCAAAACAGGAACGCCAAGGGGATGGCATGGCAAGGAAGGGAAAATTGGTGATGGCAGTAATTGCTCATGTTCATTCATTTCACACTTGCTTCATCTGAGGGGAGAGGTCTTGATAGGACAGAGGTGTGTTTAGGAAAACCCAAAAATCAGACCCATAACTCATGTAAACTTAGATGGGACTACATACATTTGCTTTACAAAGGGATTTACCATAGTTCTCTTTTCTGTTTCCTATTTATTTTTAGATATTAAGATGCTGTGATGTCTTAAGACCAGGCGCGATGGCTCACACATGTAATCCTAGCACTCTGGGAGGCCAAGGTGGGAGAATTGCTTGAAGTCAGGAGCTCGAGACCAGCCTCAGCAAGGGTGAGACCCCCATCTCTACTAAAAATAGAAAGAAATTCTCTGGGCAACTAAAAATAGAAAACATTAGCCAGACATGGTGGCTCCTGCCTGTAGTCCCAGCTACTCGGGAGGCTGAGGCAGGAAGATGGCTTGAGCCCAGGAGTTTGAGGTTGCTGTGAGCTAGGCTGACACCACAGCACTCTAGCCCAGGCAACAGAGCAAGACTCTGTCTCCAAAAAAAATAAATAAATAAAAATGCGGTAATGTCTTAAGTTTGAAGACATTTCTCTTGGAATCTTTTGATTTTTCTGTTTTGTTTTGTTTTGCTTTGTTTTTTCTTTGAGGAATTCTGCTGTTCTTTACATTTGAGAGGGCATTATAAGCTATTTTGTGCAATGAGTAGAGGAAGGAACTAAGACGACTTTCCAAGAAAGTGTGGGAAAACAAACTTAACATGGTGCAGCAGCGTTCAACATAAATCAATTTAGCATCCTGTGTGCTTTAATAGCTTCCCTTATCACTCCTGGCCTTTATTAAGGACATTTGTGTCCAAACAACAGCTTTCTCCTTTCCCTCTGATATGTGTGCTACTACATTGGCATACGCTGAAGTCATAAAAATGAGGAAGCAGCGTAGCGGGTATGTCTACTGGTTTCATAGCCAAAATTTGATATCAAAGCTTAACAGCTTCTAAGAGCTTGAGGACAAAGCAGTCTTTAGTCCAAGCTGACATTCAGCAACTCCTTCCGCCATAACAATTTCCAGGCTCTTCTCAATTGCCCTGCTACCTCTCACCTTAAACACTCTACCTTGTGCCTTCTCTGATACCCCTCACTATGCATAAACAGGGCCATGTGTGCCAGGAACTCTGTCAGCATGCATACACCTCCATGCTACCGTCTCCTCTACCCTGGCTTCAGACAGACCCCGTGGATGCTGAAGCTTGCCTGCCAGCTTGGTTCAGAAGTTTTGCCAGACTCAAGGCCAGGTGTGGTGGCTCATGCCTGTAATCCTAGCACTTTGAGAGGCCGAGGCAGGAAGACGGCTTGAGCCCAGGAGTGTGAGACCCCAGCCTGGGCAGCATAGCAAGATCCAATCTCTACAAAAAATAAGAATAAAAATATTATCCAGGCCGAGCGCGGTGACTCGCGCCTGTAATCCTAGCACTCTGGGAGGCCGAGGCGGGTGGATTGTTTGAATTCAGGAGTTCAAAACCAGCCTGAGCAAGAGCGAGACCCCGTCTCTACTAAAAATGGAAAAAATTAATCGGACAACTAAAAATACATAGAAAAAATTAGCCGGGCATGGTGGCGCATGCCTATAGTCCCAACTACTCAGGAGGCTGAGGCAGGAGGATAGCTTGAGCCCAGGAGTTTGAGATTGATGTGAGCTAGGATGATGCCATGGCACTCTAGCCCGGGCAACACAGTGAGACTCTGTCTCAAAAAAAAAAAAATTATTATCCAGAAGTGGTGGCTTGAGCCTGTAGTCCTCACTACTTAGGAGGCTGAGACAGGAGGATCTCTTGAGCCCAGGAGTTCAAGGCTACAGTGAGCTATGATCATACCACTACACTCCAGCCTGGGCAACAGAGTAAGACTGTGTCTTAAATAAAACTAATAAAAGTAAATAAAATTTATTTTTTTTTTTGAGACAGAGTCTCACGCTGTTGTCCTGAGTAGAGTGCAGGGGCATCTTCATAGCTCACAGCAACCTAAACTCCTGGGCTCAAGCAATCCTCCTGCCTCAGCCTCCCAGGTAGCTGGGACTACAGGCACAAGCCACCACTCCTGGCTAATTTTTCTATTTTTAGTAGAGACGGGGTTTCGCTCTTCCTCAGGCTGGTCTCAAACCTCCGAGCTCAAGCTATCCTCCCACTTCAGCCTTCCAGAGTGTCAGAATTACAGGAATAAAATTAAATAAAATTTAAAAAGAGTTTTTGCCAACTCAAAAATACGTAATAGAGCAGATAATGTTCCTTCAAGTTCAGGTCTTTTTCGCAGGACATCATCCCTACCTGGCATGTTAACTCCTGAAGCTTAGGAAACTCCAGAAGAATGAACTGGCACGTTCTCTAGTGCCTCTGAGGACAAAGAATCTGCTTCCCCCAGCAAACCAACCAAGAGGGGAGAGTCAATCTATAAAACAATAATAAAAGTAAGTCGTGGAAATGGACTGGTTTACTAAAAAATAAATAAATAAATCTTGATTTTAAATAGGTTTCCACTTCTACACAGCTTTGAGTTCGCAAAATGATGGCCCATGGATCTAATCCCTAAATGTGCTTTTCAGCATTCAGTGTTCTTAAAATTGAGAGATTCTGAATACAAATCCGAATGTGTTGTCTGGAAAAAAAAAAAAAAGGAAGAAAAGAGAGAACAACAAAAGAGAACCTAACAAAAAAAAAAGTAAGGAAAGAGAGAACAGAACAGAAAAGAGAAAAGAGAAAAGAAGAGGAGAAGAGAAAGAAAGAAAACAGAGAATAGAAAAGAAAGTAAAGTCTGGCAACATTAGGTCCAGATACATTTGGCAACAATCGGCCAGAGCTGGGTCACCGTTAATCCCTTTACCTAGGACTCCAGGCCCTACTGCTTGTTGTCCTGTTGTCCTGTGTCCTGCCCATCTCCTCCAGCACTGGCCTGCCTGACCAGCTTGCATGTGTGAGGTTGCAAATTCTGGTCTGCATAGCTCTCCCCGTCCCCGCACCCCGACCATTGCTGCAGATCGCAGCGGCCCTGCAGAGCAGACAAGGGAAAGACTTTTACTCTCCCCAATTACAATTGAAACACAAGCAAAGGACTTCTCCAAATTTCTTTATCATGAAGTCCTATTCTGCAGCATAAAGTTAATTAAACAATGATGACCTGTTAAACAGAGGCTGGATTTAGTTTTTCTTTTTTTTCTCATCTGATCAGATCATACAACTACAGCACATTATAAATAACTAAGAAGATTCTGAAATTCTAATGCCAGGTTACACCCCAGACCATATAATTCATAATTGCTAGAGGTGAACACAAGTCATCAATAGTTTTGGGGTTTTTTTTTTAATTTATTTTTAAAATTTTTTATTGGTACATAATATTTGTACGTGTTTATGGGGTACCTGTCATATTTTGTTACATGCATAGAATGTGTGAGGATCTTAACCCCCCCTGGTTACTCTAGTGTGCTCCCAAGACTGAGAATATTGCCTCCGAGTCTGCCTGACCAGTGGCTCTTCAACCCAGTGGAAAAAAGGGAGTTGAGTGCAACATTCTCCTACTCCTGACTGGAGGAAAAATAAAACTGTTGCCTGGATCTTTAAAGTCTAATGATTCCTGAGCTATTTAGGGGAGAAGTGTTGTTCTGTCTCAGAAAGGATTCAGAGCTTTAGTAATAGGAACTAGCCAGAATGGGAAGTCTTACTTCTGAGAGGTTCTAATTAAATCATTCTCTTCTGTAAGATGGCCATTACCACCTCTTCTCACAAATGCGGCCAGTGGCTAGTCTTACTGCTGGAAGCGCCTCTAGCCAGAGCTGTTTATAGGGCTCCTTAGCTGAAGGTCAAAGAAATTATTTTATTATGATTTTTCCACAGAAAGATTTAACTAAAAGGGGCCAAAGGGGGCACCTGAAATGTTCCAAATATTCACCAGGCAGAAGCACTTAAGCAAGAGGGACACCTTCAGCTGGACAAGCTCCAACTTGGGGCTGCTCCAAAGCTATGTCCACACGTGGCCTGAGCCAGCGACTAAACGCAGGCACAGGAAGTCATCTCGGGCAGCCAAGGGACATTTAAGGCTAGGCAGTGATTTAGTTCAAGGCATAACCTGTTCTGTTAACAACATTTTAAAATGTTCCCCAACCTATGACTTTTGGAACTGACAATATTCTAAGAATTCAAGGCTACATGCTGGAGAAAAGAAAATGTTCTTACCACTGGCTTAGGAATATGTGGTTATTCCTTGAACCAGGGGTGAAGATGAGTACTATATTAGGAACCAAGCATTCGTTCTCTCTCTCCTCAATCATCTCTCTAAATAACTTGAGGGCTGCAAAGCATTATTAATCACCAAAAGTTAGGCTCAGGGCTATGCAAAATGACTAAAAAGGTTTGGTCTTGAATTTCCAGCTGGTGCTTATTAAATATATGCCAATTGATCGATGGATTGATTTATAAGAATTTATCAGAGAACAGATAAAACACACACTCAGCAGCCACCACCCATGCACAGGCATTATTAAAATGAAGACTACAGTAAGTCCTCCTTTCTCAGTTGTCACGTAATCACCACCACTGACAGTTTATAAGCCCACGATAGGCTTATAAGCACATTACCATAAGTCTTGCTCAATATGAGGTTGCTATCTCCTTGCAAGCCGAGATGCAAAGCAGACTAGCTGTACCAAAAGGCCGACATAAGCCAGCAAAGAAGCAGCAGGTGTACCCTGAACGCTTGGAGGATATCAGCACCAGGCGAGGCCCTGTGGAAAGGATTCAATGCAAGAAAGAAAGGCAGTGCTCGTCTGTGCCCAGAGCCATGCCAAACCAGTCGATTTGCTTTAATCCTTTTCTAAATTATTTTTTATTGATACATAATGATTATACATATTTATGGGGTACTTGTGATATTTTGAGATATACGTACAATGTGTAATGAACAAATCGGGGTATTTAGGATATCCATCCCCTCAAACATTACCATTTCTTTGTGTTGAGAACACTTCAAATCTTCTCTTCTAGCTATTTTGACATACACATAAATTGTTGTTATATTTTCAACTATCATCATCCTACTGCCCTACTGTACTTTCGAACACTAGAACTTACTCCTTCTGTCTAGGTGTATGTCTGCATCCATTAACCAACTACTCCTTACCTACCCTGCCTCCAGATTCACTTGGATGTTGACCCTCAGCCCGACCTGAGCTGGAGTGGGCATCGACCTAAGCTAGTTAGGGTCAGGGGACAGTTTCAGGCCAGATTACAGAGGGCTGTTCTTTGAGATGTCGTTGACTTGCAGATAGTCCTGGGGCATGAAGGATGCACTGTGATAGAAGTCTTTTAGTTGTGGGTTATAGACACTCGACAGAAATTGACCTAAACCAAAAGGGAATTTATGAGTATCAAGGTATAGTATTGGCTGCATCTAAGTGCTCAAAAGATGTTATCCAGAATCAGTTGCTTTCCATTCCTCAATTCTCATTTCTTCTATGTTGGTTCCATTTTCAGACAGCCCTCTCCAAGTGGTGGTGATAATAATTGCCAGAAGCTCCAGACTCACGTTCTACCAGCTTAGCAGCCCCAGATAGTGCGAGCAAGAAGCTGGGGCTAATTCCCATTGGCCTAGCTGCAGTCACATCCCCAGCACTGAACCAACACCTGTGACCAGGAGAACAGTCCTCTCACTGGCCAGGCCTCTGTCCGTGCCGCTTCTCGTTCAAGAAGAGGCGATCAGCCCTGCTCAAACCATGTAGACTTGGGGGAGAGGGGCACAAAAGAAAATTGGGGTATTTTGCTAGAAGATGAATGGAAACAGGTGTCAAAAACAACTGTGCTGGCCCTGTTTGTGTCTCCTGGAGTTATGACATCTATTCTGACCCTCATTGTCATCGAATTTCCTGTGTCTGAAACCTAATAGAAAATTCAATAAATAGTTGTAAAATGAATAAATGAATAAGTGGATCTGATTGAGGACATAAAGTATGAACCCATTAAATAGTCTAAAGTATTTAGTGATATTACTAAATGGTTAACATAAAAGCAAACATGCAAAAATCAAGGAAGAGATCGGGGACATCATAGGGAAGAGGCAAGACCTGAACTGGGTCTTGAAGGATGAGTGGGTATGGGGCGGGGGAAGGACGAGGGTGCCTTCCAGACAGGGCACAACGTGGGCACTGAGATCAGACAAGTCCCAGGCACCCAGAGACAGAGAGAAAACTTGCCAGGCAGAGCTTCGTGTGGGGAAACAGTACGAGAGGAGTGGGGAAGGTAGGGTGGGACCAACTGAGAGACTGGAATGGCCATCTGAGGAGCTAGGACTGGGGTGAGAAGGGGGAGCTGGCCTTGAAGGGAGAGGGAAGAGTTCAGTTTGGGACAGGGTGGGTTTGCGGTGTCAGCAGGGAGCATAAAGCAGGAGAGTGATGATGACATGCTGCTTTGGAAAGATAAGTGAGGTGAGACATGGAGCGGGTGGATGGAAAGGGCTGAAGACAGAAGCAGAGAGTTAGCCGGAAGCTGTTACCAGGTGAAGGTGTCGGGCTGGACGTAGGACAGCCTTTTCAGCCCAGCCACAGGGGCCCATGCCTCAGCCCTCCCCACGCCTCTTTCTCTCCTCTGCTTTTCCTGCCTCTACCCTCTGAAATCATGCCAGGTATTTTATTAAATCCAAGAAACTTTAACTCGAGGAGGCTCCACTGGGAGAAGGTCTAAAGGAGATACAGCTCACCAGTTGAACTCTTAAAAATGTTTTCCAAGTAGCATTAGCACCTGGATTCTGCAAACCAACTGACTGAATCTCAGCTTCACCATACACTGGCTGTGCGATCACGGCAAGTATTTCTTCTCTGTAAAGTGGAGGTAATAACTGAACTTCCCTCAGAGGCTTATTATGGAAATTAATTGTGTTAATAATGTATATAATGTGTCTGACTCAATAAATGTCTATTACTGTTATTATTATTATTTGTATCTGGGAAAATCACAAGCAACCCTGCTGCAGGACTCACCTAGACTTCCTCCCAAAGCTAAAAATACCTACACACTAGGGAGGCCTTTGGAGATGGGACTAAGGTCTTCTCCACTGATCCTAGCTTCTGAGCTGAGACTACAAGCCCTAGGCACTCCTGAAAGATACTGACCACTAGAGGGAGAATGGACTTCCAGAAACCACAGTCCCTTAACCCAATGTCTTCCAAACTGCAGGTTTGAAACACATTAGTAGTTGTGATAGCAACTTAGTGGGACCCCAACTAGCATTTTTTTTTAATGAAAAATAGAATAGAAAATATCAGCATTAATGGCGGAAGATACAGGTTGATACTGTTTCATGAAGTATTTGTTGTAGTTACACAGTTATATACACACGTGTGTCCTGGATCCCCATATAAAATGTATTTCTCACTGTCATGGTAGCAATCAGAAGAGTTTGAGAAACACTGCCTTAAAGGATGAGCAGGAGGAAACTACCTATTTTCTTTAATTCTCAGACAAACGGCAGCAGGTCACATTCAGGTGAGTCATTATTCTGTATTAAAGAAGAATGGGACATAGGAATAGAGGACGAGATTTAACTAATGACACTCCATTGTGCTAGGAATTCATGTTGTTTCTCAGATTTCCTTCCTCTGGTGTTCATTAAATATCGGAACCTATCAAGGTCCACTGGGCCCTCCTTTTCTAGGCCTGCAAATACCCTGCATGGCTCTCGCCCTAGGCGATGGCAGTCACTCCCAAGGCCTTCGCTGGTCACTCTGTGTGGCTGAATCTTGAACAACCTCTTTGGCTTTTACCTCCAGATATGTATTTCCACATGATGGCTGGAATGCTCTCCGTGGATGTCTCATACGCTGATCAAATTCGACCTGTCTGAAACCCTGCTCACTACTTTCCCTGAACAAGAAGAAAGGCTAAGAACCCTGTGTTCCTGCCCTTGGCCCCCTCTCCTCTCAGTCGCCCAGTGAGAAAGTCAGCATAGCCAAGTCTCTTTCTCTCTCCATCACTGCCAGCTCGCATCATTGCTACCACCCCATGCCTCATCTGCCCAGCCTACCTTTCCTTCCCACTCACTGTTCTAGACGGTTTCCGTCGTCTTCTTCCTGGTCTCCCTGTGTCCAGTCTCTCGCCTTTCCTGTGGATCCTTCCCACAGCCGTCAGCTTCCTTACCAAAACACAGGGCCAATCATGTCATTCACTCACATCAGTCTCGTCTTAAAAACATGCAATAACTTCCCAAGAACAACTAACTAAAATAAAAATATGTAAGCATGGGATTTAAGGCCTAAGCCAGGAATGACAAATAATTCCATCTCAAGTGCCAATGCCAAGTGATCAGTGGTAGCTTCTTGGAGAACTGTGTTGAGAAGGATCCTGAGGCTTCATGCAAACTCATCAAGAAAGGTTAACAATGGGCACAACAGGAAGAGGTAGCTGTCTCTGATCTAGGCTCAATCTACTTTTTTTTTTTTTTTGCTTCTTTCTGTATATTCTAACACCAACCACTGAGCCACAACAACTACTTTTTATCACCCAAATATACTATGCAATTCTGTTAATTATAAAGACCATTTATTTTATGATGCCTTTCTTTAACTGTCAAGCCTACTCTTGCCTCAACTTGCTACCTCATCGTGATCCCATAGTGCTCTCCTGTCACAGTTTATGTGTACCTCTGCTCGGCATGTATCGACCTCTTTTGTATCATAAATATTACATATGTATATTATGTGTTGTATATACCTGTGTGCATTTCTGCCTCTCCCACCAGACAATAAACTCTTTGAAGGCAGTGAGTATATCTCACTCATCAACAACCCCTAAATCCCAGCCACTAACTTTAACATAGCAAGCTTTTGATAGACTTTCATAGAATAAATGAACTATTTAACCAATATTCTAATGGCATGTTGACACGTGGCTTTTAAAAGAAAATCACAGGGAATCTCTGGGAACTGAAATCAACTCAGAGGTAAAGACACTCTTAGAGAGATCTCCCTGTTGCTAACAGGGAGCAAAGTCTACAAGACAACAGCCCTACACTGTCAGGTAGGTAGTAGAACTGCAAATCCAAAAGAAGAATCTCTTTCATTGAAACAGTGGCATAACATCTGACACTTACAAATGACTGCAA
Organism: Avahi laniger; assembly: GCA_963575035.1. Taxonomy (NCBI): domain Eukaryota; kingdom Metazoa; phylum Chordata; class Mammalia; order Primates; family Indriidae; genus Avahi; species Avahi laniger. The sequence continues at coordinate 36,314 of CAUYSK010083259.1, read as the reverse complement.
GTACACAGGACAAGCCTGTGCCCCTTCACCATTAAGGCTCAGAAGACACGACTTGCCCCATATTATATGAGCACCCGTAAGTAGAAGGAGACTCGAACCTACACCTCACACTTCAAATCCACAGCTCAAAGTTGTGCTATTCCTGCTTCCCCAGTGAGTTTTTAGTAAATTTTAGCAAAAGAAAAGGAATCCACTGCTATTAAAAATAATAATAATAAATTGGGAAACCACTGCTCTGCACTGCACTGTCTATCCTATAAAGATCTCACCCCCAGATCCTCTCAGCCACCCCTAAGCCATTTATCAGAGTGTCCCCAAACTGAAGACTCAACTGGAGACAAGGTGAAGATTTTTTTTTTTTGAGACAGGGTCTCATTGTCACCCAGGCCGGAGTACAGTGGCTCGATCGCAGCTCTCTGCAACCTCAAACTCCTGGGCTCAAGCCATCCTCCAAGGTAGCTGGGACTACAGGTGCACACCACCATGCCCAGCTAATTTTTTCAATTCAGTTTTTTTTTCTTTTTTTTTTTTGGTAGGTGAAGATTGTTTTTGAAGAGAAATTTCAAACCCCTCTGCCAAGTATTAGCAGCTTAGCAGCTTCTCTCGTTGGTTATTTATATGGAGGCCAATGACTCAAAGCCCTCACTATCAATTCTCTCCAGTCATAACAGCAAACTGATGAGCACTATTTGTAATATTGTGATAGCCTGAAAAACTGGGAGACAAGTCACAGACACTGGGGGCCTTATCTTTCCTTTATAGGGAAATAGCTTCTATTGTTGTTGTTCCTTGAAGGCCTCAGAGGGAAAAAAAAAAAAAAAGAAACTGAACAGAGACAGTGACAGACTTGTTAATTTCCAAAGTGGATGCCAAGTCCTGTGTTAGAAAAAGGACATCACAAGCATTTTGTTCTTCCAAGAAGTGTAATGCTTAGGATTTTTAATTTCGAGCAGTGCAAAAAGCAAACAGCCTGGGCCAGATTCGGAGAGAACACAACGATTTCAACGATTTGGGGGTTATCTTCCCCGTCCTTTCCCTCTGTGTCTGTGTGGTTCCTCAAACAAAGTGGGCTGGAAAAGTTCAAGCTCAGTTCACAGAAGGGAACATTCTGTACTCGGCACCCCAGGCTGGGCCGCTCTCTGTGAAACAAGATCAACAGCATGATCTCAGCCGCAGGCACCGCGCTGCCAGCCCACGGCCCGGGCGGGCGGGTACACGGGCTGTCAAAGGCGATCTCTGGCCGGTACCCTGCGAAGGTGGGGACACGCGCACGCACACCCACGCGGCCCGGTAGAAATGGCTTTCTGTCCCTGACAGTTCAATTGTTACTTCTTCTCCCCAGACGGTCAAGGAAGTTGTTTGGATTTTTCTCTTTGGAGAGTAATTACAGCTGAAACATTTCCAAGGAAACAGCCCCCTGCGTGTGCACTTCAGCTCCGGCATTGATTGGAGCTTTTCAATCTGTTCGGATGTTGCTGTAATCAGATGACAGCGGCAATACTAAGTGCGCTGCTGCCTGGGCTAAGGGGGGGGAGAAGGGGAAAGAGGAAGGAGGGGACAGAGAATCCACATGGCTGTTGCCCCCACGCCCACGCCCAGCTTTTCTGTTTTCTTGTGGACCCAAAGCCTTCTCTTTCTTCATCGAGAATTTAGCATGCGATGCGATTCAACACATATTTGTTGAGTGCTTATTTTGTGCCAGGGCCTGTCCATAGAATAACACCGACAGCAAGGTTTTTCTAGTGAAGTGAAACTCTGGCCTTGAAGCCAATCAGAAGAGGAAGGAAAGAAAGAGGAAAATTGTACGTGGAGACACGTGGCGGGGGATGGGGAGGGGAGAGTTGCTAGAATGAGGGATGGAAGGGCCTAAACACCGGTTGGGTGCTTTTAAGAAAGACAAAGCAGACATGTGAACCCAGGCTGCTTCCCGGTGCTCTTTCCACGTTGAATGCAAGCCTGTTTGCAGGAGGAAGAAATGACAAAAAGAATGCACGGGGGACCTCAGCACCTCAGCAGGGGAGCGCAAGCGCAAGAGCTCTCAGCCTCCTGCAAAGGTTGCCCTTTCCTGCTGCTGCAGGGGGCAGAGACCAGCGGGGGAGGCGCAGTGCCAAGAGATAGAACCTGGGAAGTCAGGGGCTGGGGCACAAGTGGCTTTGAATCCCGATTTGCTGCCTGTGTGACTTCAGGCAAGTTCCCCAGATTTTGTGCCTATGAATCTCTGGGCTCTCAGCTATTAACTGGGGAGAGGCTACCTATTGTGGAACTATTGACTATCGGGCGATTTACGGAAATAATATATGCCTTTGCTTGGCAGAGACTAGGTGTTTAATAAACAGTAACCACTGTTATTATTAATGTAAGTTCCATTCAGAGAAAGCTGTTGACTGGGGTGTCACTTACTAATTTCCACCAGTGTGTCCTCTGAAATGTTTTCTTGCCCGAGTATTTTCACAATTTATTTACTTGGTGAATGTCCGCTGAGCACCTGCTCCCAGCACCGTGCTCTGTGCCAGGCACAGCACGAGGCCCTGGGGCAACAACTGCCTTGTCCCGGGGAAGCTCCCTCACCTTTCCAGGGAGGACAGCAAGCCCTGGGTGGTTGACAAACATTTCCTCACAGCCCATGTGCTCTCATGCTCACGTTCGGTTCTCCTAGGTCCAGGACGTCCCTGTGTGTGGCTGTGACAAGCCATCCCAGACAAAAAGAAGCTGCTGGGAGTGCTAGGGAGCAGGGACTGGTTGAGAACAGTCCTGATGCCAGACACTTCTCAGGACTGCTCTTCCAGTATGTAAACACCCTTTGTCATTTCAGGACCAGAGCTCCTGCCAAGACTTTGAAAAACAAGTTACACAAGCACCTTTGGGGTGGCTGGACATGCCATATCACAGCTGCTGCTACACAGGGAGGGAGGAGGGAGCTGGCCTCAAGGACTCGGGGACAATACATCCTATAAACACAAAGGTCCCTGGGCCAGAAGTACAATGAAACACAAGCCCTTGTACCACCACACCACAACCCAACCCGTGGCCCAAAGGAGTCAGTCATTGAAGATCATTTCACAGACTTCCCTGCTACCATCACCGACAAGACCTCAGAGTTCAACTGAGGAGTCATCTGCCATTAGAGCCAGGGCCCAGGCCAAGGTGGGGCTTTCTTGGAACTGGTCACCCGGACATCTTAAATTCTTCCCTGTGGAGATCACCTCCCTTCACTTCCCTGACTATACCTCCCTGGCAGCAGGCACTGTTCAAAATTTTGGCAGCAGAGAACCTGTCTCGAAAACACAGTCCCCCCCAGTTGGAGTCTTTTGCCAGGGCTAGTGCCAACTTTAGTCAGTTGCAGATGGAATTTCTCAAGCTAAAGCGTGCATGGGGCAGGAAAAGCAAAACCTTAATGATTTAAGATGGACAAAGCTAAATGAATCCAGCGACTCGGCAAGTAGCCAAGATCTCAAAGGGAGTAAATGAAAGGAAGGAGTTCCCAGAGAATTAAGCAAGAATTTGCACCAACCCAAACACACCTGGTGGGAGGAGAGACCTGAGAGTGACATTTGTTGACCATTCATTATGTTCTCTCATTTAATCCCCATGATGATCCTGTGGGGTAGGTGGTTATATCATCCTTATTGTAGACAAGGAAATCAAGACTCAAAGAGCTTGCCCAAGGTCAGGTAGCCACGTACCTGGCAGAGCTGACCCTCGAACCCGGGTCTAGCCAGTTTGAAAATCCAGGTTCCTTTCATTACACTGTTCTGCCTCCTTGCATGCAAGAGTCTTATTAGAATACAACTGGAATCATCTTGCACATTTATTTTGATTTTTTTCAGAGACTGAAGTCTCAAGTTGAAGGTCTGATACCAAATCCCACTCTCCAGTCTCATATGTTTTACCCTATCTCAGTATCTATAATCAATCAGCAATAGTTATTGAACATCCACGAGGCCTTGTGCTGTTCTATAGGAGACAGAAAGGGAAGTTAAGCGTGCATGCTGCCCAAGGAACTTACAGTCTGTCTGGATAGGAAGGCTGTGGTGCAGTAACAAAGAATCTCTGACTCTTGATAACTTAACACAGCAACGTTTATTTCCTGCTCACACCACATGCCCATTGTGAATCAGCTGGGTCCTCACTCGAGCACCCAGGCTAACGTGTAATCTGCCAGATACCTCAAGCACTGCCAGTCACCATGTCAGGGAAAAGAAAGTATGATCGATCACTGACCAGCTCTTAATACTTCTTCCTCTGAAAACTTCTCTTCCAAAGGGGCTCTTTCCAATTCTGCTCATATTTCATTGGCCAAAGCAAATCAGCCACACATGATGCCTAATTATATTCAAACCTACCACAAGTCTGGAAATGGGGAAATGTTGGTGAATAACCCTAATAATGACTACAGTTTAGGAAGAGGAATGACCTCAAAGCCTCATACCCCACATTCTACAACAGTGCAAGGACGAATGATTACATGTTCTCTGAGTGGATGGTTTCAAGGCTTATGTCCTAAGGATTCAACAAGGAGAAAACCGTGCCTGGGCTGGAGACCTCAATGCAGTATCCTGGGGAAGTAAAGACCTCCTCTGAGCCTTGAATAGTGGGAAGGACTTGGCCAGACCTATAAGACCAAACTAGTTACATCCACCTTGACTTTCAATAGAGTGATAGTGACCCACCCCCAATCACCTTCATGAATGACATACATTATTCCAGGTCTAGAGAGACAACCTAAATGAACACCTGAAGGCAAGAACATGCACTGTGGGCTCGTGAGGAAGCGGGCCCATCACAGCTGGGCGGAATGCCAGAGTTACGGAGAAATGGCCGTTGGCCAAGGCATTAGTTGAGAAGGTATGGAAAATCTTCAAACAGGAGAAAACCATGATTTGAGGGATTGTAATCAGTGGCTACATTCTTTCATTTATTCCTTCCTTTATTTCACAAATATTTTAAATATTTTGCATTGGAGATGCAAAGATGTTTGAGCCTTATTCTTACCCTCAAGTTGCTCCAGTCTCTAGCAGAAAAATAAATGTGTTGGTTATTTGTAATACTCTTGCCTTTTGTTTTCTTTCTTTTTTTCTTTCTTTTTTTTTTTGTGACAGAATCTTGCTATGTTGCCCATGCTGGTCTGGGCTTGTGCCATCCTCCTGCCTGGGCTTCCAGAGTAGCTGGGATTACAGGTGTGCGCCACCACATCCAGCTACCCTCGCCTTTTAAGATGGATTGATCTCAAAGAGATTTTTTGACGAATAGAACCTAAAGCTTTAAGGATACAAGATTATGAAGGAGAAAAGGCTGAGCCGACTAAATTGCCAGATGAGATTGGGGTGGTGGTGAGGAATTCGGGTGGGAGGAGGCTGGAGCCAGTGCAGCTGGAGGACAGTGGAGAGTGGAGAGTGGAGGCTTGGAGGAGATCGGGGAGATAAGGTAGCTGGCAATGGGAGAAAGGCTTTTGGAATGAATGGAGATTTGTAATGGGGATTTTTATGAAGTTTGGCCATATGGTGTTCAGTGTGAGCCCTCTACTTCTCTCCCTTGTGAGCATTTCAGTAAAATCTACATTACTGAAATGTTTTGGGAGGTGGCTTGAGAGGTCACAAGGGGACAAGTGGGTTGCAATGAAGTGTTGATTATAGCCTCAAAGTGGGTACAGGGTGTGAACGGGAACTTCCCAAGAGAGCCTAGTCATGTTTTGTTAAACAGATATGTACAATCAAATTTGTACAGGATAAAGTGGCTCATTCTGGGAGTGGGAGAGTTAGTCAAGAAAAGCTTCGTTAAGGAGATGAAAGAGGATCCTGGTACCAGGTGCTGAAAGATCAGACGATGTCCCCAGCCCACTTGGATGAATGGAATGCATTTCAGTCCAGGCATCAAGAGCAGCACACACTACGGTTCTGGGGTGTGGAACAGTCTGCCTTGTTCAAGCAACTCCAAGTAAACTCTGATAGACAAAATTGAGGGATAAAGTCAGGAAGGGCACATTCAGGAAAGTAACCCAATAACTAGGATTTGTGGAAATAATAGCATGTATTCACCTTCAAAATCATTCATTTAGCATTTACTGACCCTCAAATACTTTCCAGCTTTTCTATTGTTACAAAAATCTTTTGTTTTGATTTGTGAAAAACCTGGGAAATTCATGATTTCCTATTAGCCTAAGGATGTCCTGACTTATACTTACCTCTCACATATAATATGCCAATATTTACCTTGCTGCTAAGCACCACGTCTCCGCGTGCAGTGGCAAGAATGGGCCAAGATCTTTGAGGTCCTGAGTTCCAGCAGGTGCAAGATTGCCTGAGACAGCAGTAAACAGGAGCAGAAATCTGGTGACTATTAAAACATACTTTCTGATTTACGGTCAACTGTCAGGTGGGAAAGTTTATCTCCACTGATCAGAGCCAAAAGTATGCTGAGTGTGGGGTGTGAGTGTATGTGTGTGCTCGTGTCTATTTTAACTATCCACCTGGGAAATCTCTCAATCAGCATTTATTTCAATAATCTTATACGTTGCTCTGATACCTTTCTCCTCAAATGCTTCCAAAGCAGTTTGTAGGTTTTACATAGCTGGGGAATTACCAAGGCAGAAATAGAAGGAAACAGATACTTATCAGCTTCCTAGTGAGAACTTGGGACTAAATGTACTTTTGTTGAGAAATACAGGGATCCAAGAATGTGTATTTAATTCAGAATGTGTGTGTATTTAAACAACATAGTATTTCATTACAATATTATTCAGATTTCCTTCTAATCATCTGTTCAAATTCTACCCAGCTTTCAAGACCCATCTCTAGAATCAGCTTTAGTTGACACTAAATCTTGGTCCCCTAGAGCAAAATACTGTCACCTTGCCCTGGTCATTACTTTTGCCTAAACAGAAGAATGGCAGTGGGCGGGTTACCTTGTATCATTCTAGGAAGTTAGACATCATGCATTTCTGGCCCATTTCTCAGCCGAAGCTGAAAAGTATCTATCCAGGAGTCCAGTGAGCACCTGTGAAGAAACTGAAGCAACTTCAAATCATTCATTCATTCAGCAAATATCTGCTGAGCAATGACTATGTTTTGGAAACTATGCCAGGGTGCTAGAGACACAGCTAAGAGCAATAGAGACATAGGCCCCTGGCCTCCTGGAGCCCGCAGTCTAGTACAACAGACAGTCATTGATGAAATAATCACACAGATCATTGCAAACTTAGCACCAAGATAAGGGCGACCAAGGATGATTTCGAGAACATAAGCAGAGAGCCTGACCTACCCTGACGGGTCATGGAAGGCTGCCTGAGAAAGTTCATCTGAAGGATGAGCAGCAGTTAGGTGATGTGTGAGAGTGTGTGTGTGTGTGTGTGTGTGTGTGTGTGTGATGAGTGAAAGAGCCTCAGTTTCCTCCTTCATAAAAGGACTGTATTAACAGTGCCTTGATTAAGTGTGGGGTCCCCTGAAGCAGACCTTGAGATGAGGACTCACGGGAAGGTGATTTATAAAGAAATGTCCCCAAAGAAAACTGGGAAAACTGGTAGAGATGGTGGGGAGTGGGGCTGGGATGGGAAGAAGGGAGGCCACGCAGGTTTGAGGATCAAGCAAAGTGCCATGGAGAAGCATGCAGGAGACAGGTGGGGTGACACAGGTTGCTGAGAGCATCTGTCCCCTGCACCTGTTAGTCACAGATAAAGTCCCAGGCGCTTCTGTTCTCTGGGTTGAGAATCAAAGCGGTTCCGGTAGCTCGAGGACCATTCTCCAACCCAGAGCCGCAGTGCTGGCTGCTGGGAGCATAGTATAAGGTCACAGGGTGTGCAGGAATATGCAAAGGGATGTGGGCAGAGCAGTGAGGTGTGGCGACATGGGGCACAGGTACAGGTTAAACGAAACAATGCATGTAAGAAACAGAGCACAGCGCCCGACGACACATAGTAAGTGCTCGATGATATTCACTCTCATTGTAATTTTTATTTATCAACTGTGCATCGACGTGGCCTGGGACAGATTCTGCCTTGCCCAGTTATCTCTGCCAAATCCTTCAGGAAACCCACTCTTCCACCCGCCACTCCCCACCGGGCCTCCCGAGACAAACACACATATAAATATAGCAATATGTATTTATATTTCCCAGGATTGTCACATTTTGCTGAGCTCATAACAGAACTGAACAAATAGCCCTGTCATCCTCTGTAATATATTCCATCATTCACCAGCCCTTCATCTCTGCCTGTCCTCCTGGGCTCCCGGAGCTCACAAATTCATGTGCGTGGCTGCTTCTTCAATGTGATCTGCACTAACCTGATGAAATTCTCAGGCCTTCATTTCCTGGGCAAGTTGATAGAATTTTTAGACCAGGAGGACTTCCTGGATCTGCTCATCTTGCTGAGCAACGGAATAATTGTTTGCTCCTTCAAAAATCAACATTTTAAATAAAAAGGAATGAACTATGATACACCAGGAAGGATTAATCTCAAAAATATTATTCTGAGCAAAACAGCTAGGCACAAAAGAAGACACATGGTATGATTCCATGTATTAGAAATTCTAGAACAGGTGACAGAAAGCAGATCTGTAGTTGCCTGGAGCCGAGGGTGGGGGGCAACTGCAAAAGGCATAAGGGAACTTTTGGAAGTTGAAAATGTTCATGTCTTCATTGTGCAGAATTTGCACTGGTGTACACATCTGTCAAAACTCTTAGAACTATATACTTAAAACGGGTGTGCTTATTTTATGTAAATTATGCCTCAATAAAGTTGATTTCAAAATGAAATAAATCTTCATTTTATTGCCTGACCAAGAGATTGAAAGTAGATCCAAGTCTAATCATAGGGAACCCCAACTGGCCAGATACACAGAAGCCTTTGTATCATTCCCCATCCCCATACCCTATTTTTTCTTTTGACAAGAAGTTGGTCTTTATCATGGATGGGAACAATAACAAGGAGAATCTAAAAAGAAAATATTCCACAAGTCACACATCTGGTCGCTCTGGAATGTTTTGGTGCCTTATGGAATTTGAACAGAGATGGGCCTGTTTGACATCCCAAAAATACACTTGGAATGATATAATGAAGTTCCCCATAAAGATCTGCATTGCTGGGAGCTGGGAAGAACATCACTTTTCTTGTCTGACTCCACTTCTCCATTCTCCCTCTTCCAGGCAGGCAGTGCAATGATCCGCCCAGTCCCAAAACTCCTTCAAGCAGGCTCTGCCTGTTGGTGCCTCTGCCTTCAAGAGATCTGGTGCCTCCGTCTGACATGCAGCATAAATAGAGGGAGTTGAGATGCTCCAGCCATTGCAAAAAAGGATTGAAAAAAGTTTTCTTGCAAATTACTGGAATAATCCACTTGTAGACAATTGAGAACAGATTCTACAAAAATGAGTTTTTTATATCAAGTGTGAAGTTTGGAAATCTCTCCTGGCATACCGCACCCACCCCACACCATTCAAGCCTTGCCACGCCCAAGCTTGGGTTCGCTGCCTGCTATTTGCACCCCACCTCCTGTCCCCAACACCCCGTACTTTGTCCTTCATGGCACTTACCACGTGCAAGGCAAATGCTTGTTTACGAATCTGTGTCCTGGACCAGACTGCGAGCAGGGGCTCCTGAGGTCACTGTTGTATCCCCAGTGGCCAAGAACAGTCCCAAGCCCGTAGTAGGTGCTTAATGAATAGTAGTTGAGTTGTTATTCTTATGAACACATAACAGAGTTTATTTAAGGTTTTGAAAATCAACTGCACAAACAGGAAAACTCTGGCGCTTCCAACGGGAACTCCACCCAAGCAGAGCTCCAGCAGGAAATACCAAAAAGTAAGTATCTAACACAGAAATCACTGTGTTTCAAAGCAAACTTTCATGAGCTGATTGCCTAGAGACTGTGGAATAGTCTGGAAAATCTAAGGCTTTAGGAACTGTCCTCCAAGGCAGGTGACAGTCTCCAAGTGAGGGTAGAGATATTCCTTGTTATCTTAACTCCCTGGGATCCTAGCAGAACACTGAGTTTGGAGTCAAGGCCAGGTTTGGAGGACTAGACTCTCAGAGCCTCTGTCAGTGACAATACTGATACCTTCTCACATCATACAGTGCCATCTGTAAGTCCTTAACAGTGATGTAAATTTTAGCTGCCTAATTATCAAACACAGGAATAACAAAATACACTGGGACGTTAAAGCAGCCAGAACAAGAGGAAGAAGAACAAGGGAATTCTGAAAATAACCATAAGTTACTCATCGTTCAAACACTGGCTTCCAAGATCTGGATCACCTCAACCCCTCCTTTCTTTCCATGGCCTGCTGGGTGCTCACCTTTTGGCCCATCTACCCCATGGTGAGTGAGAGAACACAGAGAGCTTAAATTCACTCTGTGTTACTACAAATTGTCAGCCCTTGAATTGAAAAACAAACAATTGGCTAAAACGAGTAATTGAGAACATCTGTATTTCAGCTTTCCATAAATTCACCTTATTGGGCATCTATGTATCAATATTCAAAGACCAAACATTTGTTAATTCATTGATGGTACCTCCTTCTTTCATTAAAATGTCTAGTTAAGAAGTGACCTCATGAATTTTTTTATTTTTTTTTTTGAGACCGGGTCCTGCTTTATCACCCAGGTTGGAGTGTAGTGGCTCAATCATAGCTCACCGCAGCCTTGAACTCCAGGGCTCCTGTCTCAACCTCCAGAGTAGCTGAGACTATAGGCATGTGCCACCACAACCAGCTAATATTTTTTCATTTTTTGTAGAGACAGGGTCTCACTATGTTGTCCAGGCTGGTCTTGAACTCCTGGCCTCAAGCAATCTTTCCACCTCAGCTTCCCAAAGCACTGGGATTATAGGCATGAGCCACCGCCCGGCTGACCTCATGAATTTAAAGGATTCCTGTCAAATAACTTACCTTGAATTTAGATAACAAATCATGCCAATATTTGGGGAAAGGCATAAAAATTTCAGAACATCAACAATTAAGTCAACTCCTGATGAAAGTTCAGCTCATGCCCACTGCAGTGATATCACCAGTCATTCATTCATTAAATCATTCATTCCACAAAAGGGAAAGAACTTTGGAGTCTGGTTTGAATCCTGGCTCTGCATTTTACTAGGAATATAACCTTAGTCAAATTGCATGTCCCTGCCTTGGTAAATTACAAATCACAATAATTCCTACCTTGGAGATTTGTCATGTACACTAACTAAGTCGTTTTAATTATTAATAATAACAGTAGTAACAACTATTGCTCAGAGGCTAATATATGCACCAAGGACCTAGAGCCAGCTTGCCTTGCCTTTGGGAGTGCCCATCCACAGGTGGCAACAGTCGGGCAGAGTATCCAGATGTTCACGTGGCACTTTCCACTTGAAAAACAGTCTTTCCAGCTTTAAGGCCTTGTGTGGAAGTCACTTCCCTTCTGTTCAGGTGCCATGTGTAGACATTGAAGGGACTCTTAGACAACACAAGCTTTGCAGAGTGCTGTGTCTCTGATAAGAGAATGACAGGCCCCTTAGATTAAACCATACAACTGGTTTTGGAGGAAGAGAAGGAGCTCACCTGAATAGGAATTGGGATAAAAAGAAAACACAAAGATCTAAGGTAAATACTCAAGAAACACAGTTGAAGACTCTCAAGTCGGATCTTTCTAGCACACAGTTATGGTGATCACAAAATCTTCTCTAAATATGTCGCGGCCTGACCACAATTCAAGCACAGTGCTTTGTAAATAATGGGTGCCAGTGTAGTCAATAAATTTTATTGTGCCTTTGCACCTTTTGTGAGATGGGCAAGGTAAGAGAACCAAACAGGAGTCGCATGAGGACCCTCTTTGAAGAAATTTGTCTGGTAAATATTTAGTGACTTAAATAGAAAGGTTCAGAGATCAGTCTAGTTTATCAAAATTTCATAGCACTTTACCTGTCCCACTCTTAAGGAGCAGTCTCTCCTGAGCCTATAGCTGACTGCTCTTGTCAGAGATGTCAAGCAGTTGAGAAGGACCCATGGCTGGTCCACTACTGTGTCCCTCACAGCACCCAGCAGAGTGCCAAGTGCAGAGTGTATATTCTCTCTTCCTCTCTCTATATATAGACGTATGTATGTGTGTGTGTGTGTGTGTGTGTGTGTATAGTGCACTTTGATCAGAATGCACATCTACAGGAACTAAGAGGAACCAACGTAGCACATCCTCACCCCTACTTAATGTGCAGTGACACTCAGGCAGAGGAAGAAGGAGGGTGGTGCTCCAGGCCAGTGACGAAAGTCAGAAAAAGGACCCTGGTCCCTAACTTCTAGCTTTCCTTACACTCTCTTTCCAAGGAAATTAAATCCCTAGTTGAAGAGAGGCATAATTCAAAGAACTAACCTTGAGGACAGTAGAAATATGAAAAAAGGCCTTTCCCTTTTGAAACTGAATTTTTTTTCCGGTTTCTTCAAGTATTGAGATTGACATTGAATTTTAAAGGCTGTTAGGAGAGAGTTGTCCCATTGTATGCGGTGAGTACATGTCTATACACACACTTCTTTGTGCATATATGTATCTATCTGCAGTGTTAAATCTTATGTGTGTGTATATGTAGCTTTGTATATCTTATATAATACATTTAGCAATATCTCATATATATATATAGCATGTATGTTATACGGATGTGTGTATATATATGAATAACATCTATATACATACACATATGTCTGTATACATATGTTTATTTTATTTTATTTTTGGCAACTCTTCTCCTTGCCTAATATATGTATATGTATATTTTATATATATACACATATATATGTTTACATATAACATATATAGATATAGATAGATATATAAAATAAAATAAAATAAAATTCAGATGTGGCTGGTCCGTTATTGGGTTTGGGTGGTGAAAAGTTTTATTTGCGTGGAGAACCAAATTGCCCCACGGGAATGATTTCATCCTAATAAGACGCGAGTATCCAGAGCACCCGCTTGGTTGCAGAAGAGTCGGGCTACCTTCAAGGCCGGCACTGGGTGCTGCCTGGAGGGCTGCTGTTCAGTGCTTCTGTCCCCACTTCCTGCTCTGTTCCCGAAGTCCCCTCCCTGACCCGTGGTGTCAGCAGGTGGAGGATGCAGGGGTGGGGAGGGGGGAAAAGCCTGCAGCAAGAGGATAACCCCTCCGGGAGGGAAGGGAGCTGCAACTGTAGGGGGCGCTGTGGCGGCCCTGGACGCAGGCACGAGGAGAAAGAAAATGGCGTTTCTTCAGTGCAACTGGGTGAGAGCAGCGCCAAGGAGTCGCCATCTGCTTGTCCCTGGCCCTTTCAACCAGACCAACCCCCACCCAAGCTCTAGACCTCAGCTGTTGGGATCTGAGGGAGCCCTTTTTCCACCCAAGTTTGGGGCCAACGGAGAGAGCCACAGGAGTCAGGCGGATGAGATGCCAACCTCAGCCTTGTTACTCACAGAGGCTGGGCGGGAAGATGGATCCTGGATGGGCGGCAAGAAGGAGCTTTGCGATGCCGAATCCCAGAGGTGGGAGGGCCCACCTGCCCAGGCCCAGGCGGCTCGGCGCGCTACACTCGCGCCTGCCGGCCCCACGGAGGCCGAGGCCGCTGGTGAGAGTTGCAGACTCGGAGCGAAATGGGGGCTCTGCTGGCAGGCCAGGCCCAGGGGAGGGAGAAACTGAGGCAAACCACCCCCTTCCCTCTCCAAACTCGGCATCCTCTGCAGTCACTCCTTTTCTCCCGGGATGAATGAGTCGAAGGGGACGGAAAGGCGGGCAATGTCACTGTGGATGGAAGGCCCTCCGCACGGAAGCAATGTCGTGAGTGGCGAGCAAGTATTCCCCCAACGTGAGTCAGGTCACGAACCTCGCTGCGCGTGACAGAGGAGGTGCTCCCCACGGCTCTGAAAAAGGACGGTCATTCTTCTTCCCTAGGCTTCCTCCTCCTCCCACTTTCTTGAGCTCACTCTGTCCTCGCCGCCCCTCTCTACTTGGGTCTCGGCACTGCTCTCGCATGAGGGGAAGGAGTCATGACTAAACCCAGGGTTTTTGCTCCAGTGACTTGGGGGAAGCGGCACTTTCCACAAGGTGGAAAATGAAGGAGGGGCGCCTCGGACCGGTGTGCTGGTGAAGGATGACCGCCTCCTAAGCTCTTCTCCTTCTCTCCCAAAAGGGTACAGGGCACAGGCAAAAATATTCTAAATCATAGTCGTGTTTCACATCTCTGTTCAGAGCTAGAAGGGAATTGTGGTATACTATAAAATATATTTGGTCTTTGTCCCTGGTTCCAGTCACAAAGTTCCTAAAACCCTTGGAATTTCCTGAGAGAGGGGAGTGTCTTTAGCTGTTCACAATAAGCCCCTTTTAGACACACCTGAGTTTACGCTAATTTGTGACTTAGGGTGGGGCTCCTAGATAGCTTCAGGATGGCGCTGTTCCCAGAAGGACCAACTGATGAGAGGGTTGGAACTTTCAGCTCCCCCAACTGACCTCTGGGAAGGGTAGGAGGAGGAGCTGGAGATGAAGTTCTCCAAAACTCTTGCACAACCAGATCTGATGAGCTTTGGGATTGCTGAGCACGTGGAGGTGCCAGGAGGGTGGCACCCCAAGAGGGCATGGAAGCTCCACGCCCCTTCCCACATACCTTGCCCTGTGTGTCCTTTCCATCTCTTTGTCTATATCCATTGAAATATCCTTTATGATAAACCAATAAACATTTTTTCTTGAGTTTTGTGTGCCATCCTAGCAAATTAATCAAACACAAGGAGAGGTAGTGAGAATCACGATTTACAGTCAGTTGGTCATAAGTATAAGTGGCAACTTGGGATTAGCATCTGAAGTAGGGGCTGGGGGGCTGAACCCTTAACGTGTGGGACCTGATGTTTTCTCCAGGTCGATAGTGTCAGGATTGAATTGAATTAGAGGACACCCACCTGGGCTCTGCTGGAGAATTGCTTGGTGCTTAGGGAAACCACCATCCGTCACAGAAGTGTGCTCTGTTGAGTATGAGGAGAGAGAAAAAATTTTGTTTTTCCCTCAGAGGAATCAAATGAGCCAACCCTAGAGCACACTTTTGGGTTTACAAAGCTCAACCTTCCCCAGTAATCTTCACTCATTGAGCATCTACAAAGTAGAAGGCCCTGCCCTAGGTGCTGGGGACACAAGGCACAATCCCAGCCCTAATGAGATTTACTTGAATCTGTGAGTCAAGCAGGAATCTGCTGAGCATCTATTTGCACCCCATTGTGCCAGGTGCTCAGGAAACACCTGAGACTTGCCCTCTCCAGCCCACTGAATTCAACAGTGAACGGACTGATACTGGAGCACCTACGAGAAAAGCCTAGTTCCCTTTGCTTTGAGGAGAGATTCCTTCTTCACAGATTGCCCGGGGGCGGAAGACAGTTTAGGAAAACAAAATAAACGGCTGATTAGATAACTAAAATGACATGTGTCTCATGGAAGACTGCACAAATTCTGAAGAAGTGTCCGTGAGTGCATCCTTAGGTAGGCAAAACCATTCTAAAAAATCAAATGCTGTGGCTTTAAAAACGTGAAGGGGGTGAGAGTCTGCATCCCGCCCTTTATGGGGGCATGACAGCTGACCCTACCCCGGCTCTTAGAGAGATGGATCTGTACATTTTTAGACACCATAGAAAGATTTCTTTCTGCCTGGGCTTCTTCAGAGCATTGTACATTTTGACAAAATTTTAAAACAACACAGCAGGCAAAAGAATAAAGGCTTTCTTCCCCTCCTTTAGTCTCAATATAACTGTGTATGAAGGGTGGAGAGCCAAAAAGTTCATGTTCAGAAACTCAGGGGCTATTTGTAGCTCCCTAATAAGCAAAATTTTTTTGGCCATCTACTCATCTATTCATTTTGTTATCTAAAAACCTCAAAACCTAAGGGTAGGCACATAGTAGGTGCTCAATGAGGGCTCATTGAATGGATGGATGAATGAATGACTGAATGAAATATCCAGAGATCAGTTCACAGTCCATCCAACTTCCCACAAGCGCAGAGTGACTTCAGCAGACACAATCTTGTTTACACTCAACCAGAGACTGGAAGCAGAGAAGTTCTTGTGTGCTGACCTCTAAGGGGAAGAAATTAAATAGAGAAATAGAATGAACTCATTCCAAAACACTGCTGAACTCAAGAAATAGAGAAGTGGAGAAATGTGCAACTCAATCCCTCTAACACCCACCCTCAGCTCCATAATTATCTCAGTTAAGCTGGGAGCAGTGGTGCGTGCCTGTAGTCCCAGCTACTTGTGAGGCTGAGGTGGGCGGACCACTTTAGCCCAGGAATTCGAGGCCAACCTGGGCAACACGGAGAGATCCTGTCTCTTAAAAAATAAAATAATTATAATAATTACATCAGTTTAATCACAAAAATTAATTGAGCTTTTACTGCATGCCAGGAGCTGTGGCTATCAAAGTGAAGAAGACCACACTCTCCTATTCTTCCAGCTCACATCCCACCATCTTGTCTCTGACCAACAGCTCATTCCAACTTCATTTTCCTACCTATGAATTTAGAGTTCCTAGTCAAACATTATGCTAACCATCCCTTGCAATGCCTTCAACTCCCTCGCCCTCTCTCCCCTGTTGCATACTCTGGCAAACCTTCACTTGTGAATGAAACCTAACACCCCCCTCCTCTGTGCCAGCTCAGCATTGCTGGAGAAAGCTGCAGGACTATGCCAACTGATGTCATTTATAATACATGACCCAAACCCATCCCTCTCCCAGTCATCTGATTTCACTAAATGTCAACATGGCCCACCTGGGTACTCAAGCTACAAATCACTCTTGAAATTCCCTTTTACCTCACGCCCCATGTTCAGACTGTCACCAAGGTATTGATACCATGTCCAGCAGGAATCTGAAGTCCACCTCTTCTGTTCATCTTCATCTGCCACCACCTTGTCTAGGTCTCTGTCACCTCCCACCTGCACCACTAAAATTGCCTCTGAATTGGTCTCCCATTTTCATTCTGATCTGCTGGTTTATTCACTGAAAGAATGAAAGTGAACTATTAACTCCTAAAGTGGATCATGTTTGCAGCATTTCAATCTGCCATATATACATACCCTCACCCTTACCACTACAGTGCTCACTAATCTGATTTCCAAATGCCACAACCCATATTTCTTTGCCAGAAGGTTTTCCTTCCTATCTTTGGTTCTATCTATCCAAAGATAGAACTGATATACCATCATTAATATTTGCTTTGAAATAATGACCAGGAAGGAAAAAAACATACATGTATGTAATAAATCTCATTAATTCCTCTCCCACAAAGTACTGTTTCTAAAGTTGGTTTATATATTTATTTAATTCACTCTAACATGATTTATCATACCATTAAAAAACGGAGGCATATATATGAACCACAAAATGGCTCCCAGGGCTTCTTTTTCAAGAATGAAGAGAACTAAATCTTAGAAAGACGGTTGTGGTAAGCAGCCTCCAAGGTGGCCCCCAACAATCCCCTCCTCTTGGTATTCACGCCCTTGTGTAACTCCTTCCTTTTGAATATAGAGTGGATTGAGGCTGACCAACCATACTGGTTTGCCCAGCAAGGACTGAGGGAGTTCCCCAAATGTGAAACTTTCAGTGCTAAAAGCAGGAAACTCTTGGAAAAATGAGGATGAGTTGATCACCCTAGCTAGATTTAGTGACTTCTACACAATGTAATACAGCAGAAGAGATGAGGTGTCACTTCCAAGATTATGCTATAAAAAGAGTGTGGCTTCCATGGGATGCTCTCTCTCACGCTCTCTCTGAGCCCACTTGCTCTGGGGAAGCCAGCTGCCATGTCCTGAGGCAGCCCTGTGGCGAGACCCACACTTGTGGACTTGGAAGCAGATTTGCCAATAGCCACGTGAATGAACTTGGAAACGGGTCCTCCCCCAGGTGCTCCCCCAGTCGAGCCTTCAGATGACTATGGCCACAGACAACACCTTGATTGCAGCCTTGCAAGACTCTGAGCAGGAGCCACCCTGCAAAGCCACGCCCAGATTGACCCTTAAAGACTGTGAGTAATAAATGTTTGTTTGGGGGTAGTTACACAACATGCATAACTAACTATGATAATACAGTTGTGATAGATTAGAAGGCATGAACTATTTTTGAATCTAGAGTTTCTTTAAAATGAGCTTTACCATGCAAACTATAACCACCCTCCCCACCCACGTTAATGTAAGTGCCCAAAAGCACAACATCCTGTTGTCCCGCAGCTCCCCACCCCATTATGACTATTCTGACCACGTCTCTGCTTTTGTATAAGTAAAAACTCAGGAAATCATCCCTTCCTTTCCTGTCTCTCTCCAGCCCCAATGTGGAACTAGTGCTGATTATTATGAGCAGTATATCAATTGATCACAGTTTCACAGAATCGTATAATCAAAGAATCATCAGGTTAGAAAGAGCCCAATGAGATTTCTCTGATTATAAATTTAATAAAGGTAAAAATTGCATACCCAACTTGAGAGGAAATCCTTAGTACCTTTTCCCTCCCCTACCAGAGAAAACTGTCAGAGGTACGAGTCCATCCTTTGCATAATGAAAATTTTCAACATACCAAAGTAGAGAGAATAACATAATGAACACATCACTCTTGTATCCATCACCCATCTTCAACAAGAGTCAGGCTCAAGGCCACTTTTATTTCATCTCTTACCCACCCCCCCATCCCACCCAACTCCCCATACGCTTAGTCCTCCCTCTCATCCTTTGGGTTATTTAGAAACAAATTTCAGACATCATGTCATTTCATCCGTAAATACTTCACTTATAATGGGTATCTCTAAAAGATAACTTTTTTTTAACATAACCATAATACCATTCTACACCTAAATTTTACAAAAATCCCTTAACATTATCAAATATCTAGTCAGTGTTCTTATTTCTCTAATTGTCTCACATTTTTTTTGTTTGTTTTATGATGGTTTGTTCAAATCAGGATCCAAACAAGGTCCATACTTGCATTTAGTTGATATGACTCTGAAATCTGTTCTAATCTATGGCTTCTGCCTCCATCTGCCACCACTGCCCACCCACGGCGCCCTGCACCAGGGTTACATTTTGAGACAATCTTTCCAAGCCTTCTGAACACGCTGGTTTCTGATTTCCACTGGCGACTCATCTCTCTTGCTAAACAAATAACAACGTACTGGACCCCCTTCTTTAAGATACAACTTTTGGACCCCCTTCTTTAAGATACAACTTTAAGAGGTATGCTTGCACTTAGATTCCTTTTAAAATATTAAAATTTATCAATGAAAGACAGTCTAGTTATACCTCGTACTGGAGGAGACAGGAGTCAATTTCACACAACAGTTGCTGTAACACTTTTTAAAAACTCTACTATCAGGGGATGTTTCACGAAAGTCAAATAAATATTTTGCTCCATTGACCATGCCTTTGCCATAGCTTTTAAATAATAAATAGCAAATAGGAAAGTGTTTCAAAAGCAACACACGCAGTTACGTCCTGATGACCGCGTTGGCCCTTCTCCCTGGACCTCCATAAGGTTGCTTTTATATTCTTCTCTCTACGAAGTGGGGTAAAACTAATAGCTTCACAGGAAAAATCTCACTGAGACCTTTGGCAAGTTTCTCCCAAGCTGAGTCGCATCTGTGGACAGTTGGTGTGAAGTGAAAACACAGGGAGTAAGAGATATCTGTGAATTTATTTGGGTCATCATGATGCTCTTAACAGCAGGGCTTTGACGGGAATGCTGTGAGCCCTCCTCTGAAGCCTGGCTTCCTCGCTTAGGACCCAGGAGGAAGCACATTCTCAAGGTCTATTTACTCTTCAAACCTGGTTCCCCTGGGCTTGCACCTCCCCCCCTGCACTTACCACCTGAACAGGCAAAATTCTGCACTGTAAACTTGGAGGTGTGAGTCTCATTACTGCTGTTCCTATGGTGCATGCCTGAGATTTGTCCAGCACTGGAATAGGCAAGACTTCAAAGCAGCCTTGATGGCACCTTTTCATGACTTGAATCAATTAACAAGGGATTCCAAGCTGGCCTGGAAGTCCCGACTGCCAGAAAGTCCCTGGAGCAACAGCTGTAATAAAACTAATAAAAACAACAGCAGAGCAATTTGTGAAAATGCCAGCACAAACACACTGACCCTCGTAAACCTTGACATGAACTTGGAGAGGTGGGGCCCAGCTGCCTTCAGGATGGCAGAGGTGGGAGACTGCTGCCTTCTCCCCAATTCTCCCATCTTTCCAATTCTCCTGAACACCTGTCTGTTGTCCAACCAAACTCTCCTATGTGATTCGCTCTACTGGATCAAACATCTGGGTCATCCACTCTTTGGTCTAAGCAGACCCTCTGTCTGCACAACTCCCTTCTTCAATGAATGAAAGTGTTGAACATATCAGAGGTAGCTGGAGCCAGCGATTCTAGCAGCCTGTTAAAAAAAACCCGCAGCTTTAGGAAGAGGACCACTGAACAGCTCTGTAAGCCTCTAAAGAGGCCAAGAACCTAAATAAGTCAATGTTAAGATTCCAGGCTCAACAATTCATCCTTTTCTTTTCTCTTCCCTCCCATTAAATGGTACAGGGTGTTCTCACCACTGTTTACACAAAACCAAATACTTCTCTTAAGATAAATGGACTTTTTGTCAGCTCCCAGCTGTGTAAGCTACAAAAAGTTACGGAGGTGATTAATTGATAAACCACCATAGCTTAGTGTATATAGACACAATTCAAACTAAAGACAGCCCAGATTACAATTTTGTTACTGTGGTATATATTGAACTAAAGACTGTTTCAGGGTCCCGAAAAACTTGACCAGACTAGGAAGGTAAGGAAAAAAATACACCAAATTGGAAAGGGGGAAATAGAGGAAGATTTGCTTTTATTTCTTATTCATTTGCAAATTTTTTTCATCAGGCTAGTGGTTCTGGGCGGAGGTCCACAGGGGACGGGACAAGAGGGTAGTGGCCAACTGGGGCCATAAAAGGGGATACTTGGGGTACTAGCAATGTTCCTTATTTCTGAACTTGTATGTTTTGCAATTTTATATACATATTTTCTCCAAGGTTAATAGCCAGTCCCTAAATAATACACAGTTCCTAAAAAAGTTTTGCAAAAGTTTATGTTTTTCAGATTTATATTTGCTCTTAATGGTTAAAAAAAGTTATCACGTAGATATGTACATCAAAATGGAAGAAGCACATCATTCCTCGTGCTTGCTAAATCATAATATGCATTTCCCCTCTCATCTATGCCTAATACAGCAGTTATTAAAAGCCCATATAATACATTTCGGGTGATGTTCTTCTTTTTTTTTCAGTAGAATAGTTTTTAATTTTTTTAATTTATCTTTTATTGAGATAAAGTATATATATATAATTTACCATCATTACCATTTTTAAGTGTACAGTTTAGTGACAATAAATACATTGATATTGCAAAAGTTTATTTTTAAGTATTTCTTATGGGGCTTCTAAGAACTCACTGTTTCTTTTTTTTTTTTTTTTTTTTTTTGATAAAGAATATTTCTATATAAACAGGTAGAAAGGCAACAGCAAAGCTCGCAGCAACCTCCAATGCCTGGGTTTACCAGCAATCCTCCTGCCTCAGCCTCCCAGAAGGCTGGGACTACAGGTGTGTGCCACAATGCCCAGCGAATTTTTCTATTTATAGTAGAGATGGGGTCTTGCTCTTGCTCAGGTCAGTCTTGAACTCCTGAGCTTGAGCAATCCTCCTGTCTTGGCCTCCCAGAGTGCTAGGATCATAGGCATGAGCCACCACACCCGGCCATCTCACTGTTTCTTAAAGTGTGTTGCCAGACCATCTGCTTCAGAATTATCTCACATGAGGGTTATAAGAGCAGATAGCTAGATCCCACCTCGGCCCAACTAAGGCATAATTGGGAGAAGAGAGGCAAGAAAGGAAAGTGGTATCTCTGGAGCTCATCTGAACCAGACAACCGGGAGTGATCCTTTGTGCTTTCCTCGCATGTACTGTCCACATCCAGGTGCCATCAAAGCCATTCTGTGACCCAGAACAAAATATGACCCAGCCTCTGGACACTGCCTTTCTTCCTTGATCTCCTAATATGTGTCCCAGACCCATTCTGTCCACCCACTTGTCCTCCACACTGCTTCCAGGACAGTATTTCCAAAGCACAGATGTGACTGTTTAATAAGAGCCCAGCGACTGTCTCCACTGCCCCCCAACACACGCAGCATTAAGCGCAGTTCTTTACTCTGCCACCTTCCACTCTCCTGAGCGCACCTATCATCCTCACATCTCCAACCTGCTTTCTTGTTCCCA
Source organism: Avahi laniger (assembly GCA_963575035.1). Taxonomy (NCBI): domain Eukaryota; kingdom Metazoa; phylum Chordata; class Mammalia; order Primates; family Indriidae; genus Avahi; species Avahi laniger. The sequence continues at coordinate 14,073 of CAUYSK010083259.1, read as the reverse complement.
AACGCACCATGCTTTTCAGCACCTTCTTGCCTTTGCTAATTTTGTCTTCTCTGCCTAGAAGGCCCATCCACTCCCTTCTTCTCCTGGGAAAGTTCTACTCGAATGTCAGGCCAAGCCCACATCAAACATCACTTTATCTGCCTCACCTGCTGGAAGCCCCTTTCCTTGCTATCTGTCACCACTAGAATGAATATATTGTGCCTGTTTTTATGGAGAACTTCCCTGCTAGGCGATCAACTCATAGAGAAAGGGACTATGCCTTTTTCTCTATGGATTCATAAAGCCTTACTTATTTTCTGATGCATATTGGGTGCTCAATAAATGTTTCCTCTGTTGAATTTAATCAACTTTTACAACAACGACAAAAAAAACAAGAAAATCTATTATTAGTTGGATCCTTGGCTTTGGGCTCTCTTGCCTGAACTGTTCCCTTTTGGGTCCCATCCAGTCATGGTGAACATTGGTCATTTCTGGCCCACAGAAGTGACACTGCAGGTGCAGCCTTCCTTTGCTCAGCCTCCTCTCTTGGCTTGCACCAGAGCAACAACACTGGTGCCAGTAACTATAACATTACATGCTTCTGCCAGCAGCGGCCATGACTCAGGAGCAAGGTGAGCACGGTAACTGGAAAATGTTCTGTCTTTGCCAGTTGTTGGAGCCATCTTTTGCCACTTTCTGAAGCAGCAGGTGGCAGATAGAATTACCCTCACCCAGAGCAGAGATGTCTTACAGGATTCTGAACTCCCTCCAAACCAAACCACCTTTTCTCCCAAACCTCACCTTGTTGGAGGTTGCTTTTCTAGCCTGAAATGCAGAGAATCATCTTGGAATGGTTTGAGCTCGATGGGCCATCGCACTGACTCAGTGGCTGGGCACAGCATTTACGATGCTCGAGGCGGCCTGGGACTGAAGGTGCAGTGGGTCAAGCACTGGGTCACAGAAAGCACCACAAAAAATTCAGATAATGAGCAGCCTTTTGACTTATGGTATGCTCACATAGGAAAGGATGTTTGGTACATGTCAAGTGTCACAGAGCAACTTAGAGATCAACAAGTCCGCACCTTCATTTTATGTATGAGGAAACTGAGGCCCAGACTGGGAGGGTGATTTGTCTAAGATCACAATCTGGTTGACACTGAGCCCTGCTCCATGCAAGACTCTTTCCAACTTCCAGACTGAAGCTCGAGGACCTACTGGCAAAAACAATTCCAGGATTTCCCAACACTTCTGCTCAGTCCGTGTCCCATCTGCTCCATTGTTTTTAAGGAGGTTTCATTTCAGACACTGCAGCCCATTTATTTAAACTGCACACCTAACCCATCAGCAGATGCAGAGAATGTCTCCTCTCCCACTTGGAGTCATTCCACCTAAGCCATGGTTTCTAAACCTGCACTAGACCTGCTGGAATGATTTTTTTTTTTTTTTTTTTGAGACAGAGTCTCTCTCTGTTGCCTGGGCTAGAGTGCCGTGGCATTAGCCTAGCTCACAGCAACCTCAGACTCCTGGGCTCAAGCGATCCTCCTGCCTCAGCCTCCCAAATAAGTGGGACTACATGTGTGCACCACCATACTTGGCTAATTTTTTCTATTTTAGTTGCCAGCTAATTTCTTTCTATTTTTAGTAGAGATGGGGTCTCCCTCTTGCTGAGGCTGGTCTCGAACTCCTGAGCTCAAGCGATCCTCCCACCTCGGCCTCTCTGAGTACTAGGATTACAGGGGTGAGCCACCACGCCCAGCCTGGAATGATTTTTTAAAATACAGAATCCTAGTCCTCAGACTGATATTTTCCATTTCAGTAGATCCAGGATGGGCTCAAGAATCTGTAATTTTTTTTTCAATTCTTTCACTAATTCCCCCGTAAGGTAAAATTCCAGGACCACTAGGCCAGCTGCCTTCTTTCTGACATACAGATTCTGTGCTTCTATATAACATGGAATGCCTCATCTCTGATTTACTGACATCCCATCATTCCTTATTTAAAAAAAAATAAACAGGATAAATTTTGCTATCCAAACTTAAAGCAAGAAAACAGGCATTCAGAGAGAATGTGAAAGTTGCTCAAGGTCACCAAAAGACTGCCTCCATCAGCAGTAGAGCCCAGGAGTTTTAACTCAGACACCACGAGCCGATGCTGTCCTGAAGAATAAGCTGCAAAAGGAGAACTGTGACCCTGAATGACTCAGCCACTGCCCTGCAAGGTGAAAGTCGATTAATGTCTGTGCACCATCTCTCCATCCATGACATGACAGTGATAATGCTTGCCTCCATTTCAGGCGACAGAGATGCTTATAAAACCCCGAAAGGATAAAAGTTTTATGGGAAGACAGAACTGCCTTTTTAAAATAACTCAGACATGATATTCCCTCTTAAGTGGCCACAATGAATAAAATTTCCATTTAGATCCAGCATGGTCATACGAAATATGAGAGTACTGACATCTTAAACCCCTGTTCATATAACTTGGGCTGGATGGGTAACTTCACTCAGTGTGGCTACTTTAATTTATAATTTATTAGAATCAGCCTAACACCAAGATAGAACTTTCTGTGGTCACTAGGTTCTCTTAGTCTGCAGCAAACCCAAAACCCAATTATAGACTTTGGAATAAGGAAGATGCCTCCATGGGAAAAGTCATAACTTTTTTAGCTACAAACATTGGACTCTAGGGCCTGGAAGCTGAAGAGCTGGCTGAAGAATCTTGCTTAGTGACCCAAAGAATATTCCTGGAATCATCACAGACTCCTCAGGAAACCTCTATGTTAACTAAGTCTTACACCATCTTGTCCCAACTCACACTAATCTGTGAGCTAGTGGAAAACAGTTCTGTTCAGTGGAATGCCTTAGATAAGACTGAGAGCTCAAGAAAGCCTTGAATAAAATTCCACCGAGATGTGAGGGATTTCAATGGCTACCATCTCCTGGGATTGCAGATCCTGTAATGCTAAGATTGTTTTGCAATGGATTGTGTTCCTCCATCTCCACGCATGTTATGCTCATACTCAGAGTTCCCTACAGTTTCCCCATCAGTCTTCAGGATGGGAAGCTCTCACCAATTTTCACACACATGCAGTGGGGGAGAGAGAGAGCAATGTAGGGGAAGAATAGAAACATCAGAAAAAATGGAGCACTAGGACAGACCAGAGAAAGAAGTAGACATACAAGTTGAACAAACTCATGTGCAGAAACCAGAGAAGCAAATGCAAAAACAGAGGAGGAAGGCTGAGCACAGTGGCTCATGTTTGTAATCCCAACACATTGGGAGGCTGAGGCAGGAGGATCACTTGAGGCCAGGAGTTGGAGACCAGCCTGGACAACATAGCAAGACCTTGTCTCTACAAAAAATTTTTAATAAAATTAGACAGATGTGGTATACCACATCTATAGTCCAAGATACTTGGGAGGCTGAGGCAGGAGGATCACTTGAGCCCAGGAGTTTGAGGTTGTAGTGAACTATGATTGCACCACTGCACTCCAGCCTGAGGAACAGAGTGAGATCCAGTCTCCAAAAAAAAAAAAAGAGAGAGAGAAAGAAAAAGAAAAAATGGAAAAGGGGAGAAAAGGAAAAGGAAAAAAGGAGATAATCAGGTATCTACCTTAAAGGTAGACAGTAAATGAAAGGAAGAGTTCTCAATTCCAGATTGTTTTGAGTTGAGACAGTAAGAACAGTGCTAAGGGGTGATGGGTTTGTTGGCAGCGAAAAAGAGGAAAGTCACGTTGTCCCATGTGCTGACTGCACCAAGGCAGCGCCGGGACAAGGAAGCTGCAGCAACCCAGGCCCAAGGGAGGTCAGGCAAACCTGATAGACTGAAATCTCACGGCAATGTGGCTGTGCAGGAGGAAACTGCCATTCTGGTTTCCAAGTCCACAGGGAGTGTGGGGCCAAAGCCTGTCCCACATCAGTCTTGGGGAGGGCAGAGAATTCCCGGTGGGCCGAAGAAATGAGTTCCCTCCCACTGAGTGGACTGAAAACCTGAGGGGATCCCAATTCTGTCCAACCCGCTGTGTGAGCTCCAAATGAAAGTCTTCTGGGGTGCAGAGCAAGTTTCTCAGAGTGTTAAAACCAGACCACGTGCCTGTGCTGTCTGGAAAGCCTCAGAGTCTCTGGGAGGAAGTTGAGGCTAGCGGAAAGCCACAAGTTCCCACTTATATTCATCAGCTTTGGCCGCTATGACAAATGACATAGACTATGTAGTTAATTCATTGACTGCCACACTAGGAAAAAAATTTTTTCCTTGGGGCCATGGTGTTTTATTACGAAAATAGAATAAAAACGTCAAAAATGAAACCATTCTTTCTAATTTAACGAAAAATTTGTTATTTTTTCTTGTTTTCTGTGGGTGAGTTATATGCAACTTGAAAAATAGTTCACATGGCTCAAGGTAAAGAGACATATGAGTTACATATGCTTCATGAGGCCCCAGGCTCAAAATTAGCACGAGTTAAATACAGCTCATGTGGAAATTAGTGTGTTAAACAATAGAAGTTTATTGCTCACAGTTCTGGAGGCTGGAGGTCCAAGATAAAGGCACTGGCTGATTCTGTTCCTTGTGAGAGCCCTCTTCCTGGTTTGCGAACAGCCATATCTTCCCATGGCTGAGAGAGAGATCTCCCTCATGTCTCTTCATATAAGGGCTCTAACCCTGTTTATGAGGGCTCCACCCTCAGGACCAAATCATCTCCCAGAGGCCTCACCACCAAATATCATCACGCTGGGGATTAAGGTTTTCATATATGGATAGTGGGTGGGGCAGACACAAACATTCTGTTCATAGCACCACTAGTATTTATTTTTATCTTTTTTCTTAATTATGAAAAAATGTCAACCTACAGAAAAGTACAACATGAACCAGAGTTTCCACCATGCAGATGTAACAAATGATATGTTGCCATATTAGCTTTGCATCTTTATTCTAAATGTTATATTTACATTTGATCCTTGTCTGACCCTTCCCTGATCCTGTTTCCTGAGAAGTAACTGCAATTATGAAATTGGTGTTTATCCTTTAAAATCCACTTTAAATTTTTACAACATATATATGTATCCATGAACAATATTTGCCATTGTTTGGATTTTTTTTCTTTATTCTTTTTTTTTTTTTTTCAGACTAGTCAAGTGCAGTAGTGAGAAGCGGGAAAGAGTAGGACAAGCAGTTCTGTCTCTACCTGACAGGGAACAATCAATTGTGATAACTCCGTATCGTCAGACCAGCCTGTTTGGAGGTGTTTTTTAAATTTGCATGAAAGTTAGTACATATGATCCTGAAACTTGCTTTTTGTAATTCAAACATTCTGTTTTTGAGATCCATCCATATTGCTACATGTAGGTCTAACTCATTCATTTAATCGTTGTATGCTCTTCCCTTATCTGACTAGCCCTCAATTTATTTATTCTTCTTTTGACAGACTTTCGGTTTTCATTTTTTGCTGTTACAACGCTGTAATGAAATCCTTGTGAGAGTTTCTCTAGGGTATATTCCTGGTGACAGGGTACATATGCCTTCAACTTCCACAGATATTACCAAATTGTCCCTCTAATGGCTCTCCCAATTTCTGCTCCCCAGCAATGTGTGAAGTTTACCTTTTCCCCACATCCTCACTAACATCTTTGACTTTTAATTTTCATTAATCTGATGTGTATAAGCTAACATCTCTTTCTCTTTTTTTGTAGTGGTGGGGGACAGGGTCTCACTCTGTCACCCAGCTGGAGTGCAGTGGCATAATCACAGCTCATTGTAACCTAAAAGTCCTGAGCCCCCATGATCCTCCTGCCTCAGCCTCTTGAGTAGCTGGGACTATAGACAAGCGCTGCCACCATCTAATTTTTTATTTTTTTATTTTTTTAGAGACAAAGTCTTGCTATGTTGCCCAGTTGGTCTCAAACTCCTGGCCTCATGCTGTCCTTCCACCTCAGCTTCCTGATCTGTCGCAATTATAGGCATGAGCCGCAGCACATGGCTAACATTTTTATTTTAATTTGCATTTTCATGATTACTGGTAAGACTGACCATCTTTGCACATTTTTTCCTCTTCAGATCAGTCTCTTCTGGGAATTTCCTCTTTGTAATCTTGTCCTGTTTTTCATTTTTTTGGTCAGTAGGTTGTTTCTCAATTATTTGTAGGAGTTCTTTGTGTTCTTTGCAGAACCCTTTGTTGGTTGTATATAAATGCACAGTATTCTCCCAAATGTAATTTGTAGTTTAATTCTGTTTTGAGTGTCTTTCATCATTCAAAAATTTTGTTTTTGTTTTTTAATATAGTCAAATGTATCAACTTCTCCTTTATGGTTGTAGTTTCTGTGTTTTGTACAGATATTCTTCCCTACCCTGAATGATAGTCTCCTATAATTCATTTTAGAGTTTTGCTTTTCATATTTAGAGCTTTAATTATTCTAGAATGTATTTTCGTATACAATAGATTGTACACATACAATTTAATTTTTTCTCACATAGTAGATATCCTGTTGCCACAGCAACATTTATTGAATAGTCCATCATTTTCCCTGCTGATTTGTAATGGCTCTCCTATCGTATATCATGCTTTCATGTAAGTTTGGGTGTCTTTGTGGGCTCTCTATTCTTTTCTATTAGTCTTTTTGCTTTATCCCTTCTCTAGTGTCATACTGTTTTTGATTAAATAGCTGTGTGATGAGTCTTGATATCTGCCAGGGCAAATCTCCTGTCTCCTCCCCTTTTCTTCTATTTTTTCAGAATTCTTTTGGTTTATTCTTGGCCTCTTCATATTCCAAATTAATTTTTGAATTAGCCTGTAAATTTCTATGAAATGCTTGTTTGGGATTGTGTTAGCTAGGGGTTGATTAAAAGCACAGAACCACTGTGAGTGATGTAGAATAGAGGATTTATTATAGCACTAGGACCTCATACAATTGTGGGAGGTAGTTAAGCATTTTATGCAAGGTTGTTGATTCTGAGTCTGGTGTCAGACCTGAAGTCAGCAGGGCCAGCAGTAGGGAAAGAAGGTGAATGGCAAACAGCAGGAACGATTAGGAATCCGCAAGGGTAAGCCCATGTGTGTTTCTCAGGTCCCCCAACCTCAGTGATACGGCTGACCGGCAGGACACGCTGGCACCCTTCATCATAGAGCTGCCACACAGCTGGTCCAGCTGCTATTGCATGAGCTGCAGCAGAGGCTGGCTGCAATAGGTTCTGACCTTCAGAGCATGAAAAATGGCTACTGTCTCGCCTCCACTTTCCACTCCCTGCACAATTTTTCTTGTGGCTCATCCTAACCCGTGATCATTCAATAAAGGGACATCTGGGTAACAAAGTTCCTGCATAGCTAAGTTGACACTGTCCAAAGCTATCTCAGAGATTTTATTTAGAATGGATTAATTTAGACTAATTTGCATCTTTAAAATAGTGAATCATTGCGTCTACAAAACCAGTTTGTCTCTTCTTTTATTCAGATCTTTCTTTAGGATACTTGAAATGTTTTATACATTTTTCCAAAACAGTCTTGCACATATTTTAATAATTAGGTACCCAACAATATTTGCTTGATATTTTGAATGAAATCTTTTCAAAATTGCTGTCTTAGTCTGTTTTGTGTTTCTATAACAAAATACATGCAACTGAGCAATTTATAAAGAACAATAACTTATTTGATCTATGATTCTGGAGGCCGGGAAGTCCAGGATTGGGTAGCCCATCTGGTGAGGGTCTCATGCTGCTTCAGCTCATAGCGGAAAGTGGGAGGGGAAGTGGGCATGTGCAAAGAGACCAAAATGAGAGGGAACCACCTGCTCTCGCTCTGGCTCTCTAGTAACTAATCCAGAGTGGAGAGATGGTTAATCTATCCATGAGGTATCCACACCTATGACCCAAATGCCTCCCACTAGGCCCCATTTTCCAACACTGCCACATTGGGAATCAAATTCCAACCTGAGTTTTGGCAGGGACAAACCACATGGAAACCATAGCAATTACATAGTCTGATGGATTGTTAATCATCTATAGAAAAAGTTTTGATTTCGGTAAATCTGTTGAAAGTATACCTACTACTATTCTGAACTATACTAGTTGTTGATTGTTTGTGTGCTTGGATTTTTCCACTTAGACAATCCTATCCTCTGCAATGTTGAAGATTTTCCTCTTCCTTCCCAATCCTATAGCTTTCATTTGTTTTTCTTGTCTTACTGCATTAGCTAGAATTTCTTCTACAATCTTGATTAGTAGTGGTAAAAGGGCCGTTTTTGTCTTGTTTCTGATTATAATGATAAAGCTTCTAGAATTTCACCATTAAGCATCATGGTTTTTATAGGTTTTTGGAAACTATATATTAGTGTAAAAATTTGTTCTTCTATTCCTAATTTAAGTCTTTTCTTATGAATAAATTTTAAATTCTAACTAATGTTTTTTCTTCCTCTATTAGGATAATTATGTACTTTTTCTCCTCTATGGAGATTGTTGGTAGCTTGCCTCTGATACATCCCCAATAATCCCTATCCCCTGGTATCCACACCTTTCTGTAATCCCCTAACCCCACTAGTGTGGGTTTGACCCAGTGACTCACTTCTATTGATAATGTGGCAGAAGTGATGGTATGTGATTTCTGAGATTAGGTTTAAAAAGATTTTTCTTGGCTTATGAAGTGAATTAGTTGTCTGTATTTTGCTGTTCTATGAACAGTTTGTGCAAAAGGAATTATCTATTTCTTAAGATTTAGCAAAATTGGCCTATAAAATTATTCAAGTCAAATGTCAACAAAGTGATGATTTTTTAAATTACCAAGCCAGTGTCTTAATAATTATTCTTAATTGACTTTTGATGTGTTTTATTTTTCTAGACTATTGCCCATTCTGTCAAAGTTTTTAAATTTAGCATCATAAACTGGTTCATATTCATCACTTGTGCATTTTTTACATCTGTAAATATCTGTAGGAATGATCTTAATATTGTTTATTTATGCTTTTCTCTTTGATCTCTGGATTAATATTGCCAGAAATTTGACAATTTTGTTAAACTTTAAAAAAAAGAATCAACCTTTGCTTTGCTGAGACTCTCTATTGTTTCTTAGTTTTCTATTTTACTTCATTTTAGTTTTATCATTATTATTTTCTTTACTTCTTTTAGATTTACCCTTGTAGTCTCTCTTTACCTTCTCAAGTACAATACTTAACTATTTTGTTTTCACGCTTTCTTCTTATCTAATAAATGTGTCAGATGCTGTAAATTTCATCTTAAGTTTTATATTAACTATATTCCATGAGTTTTGATGTGCCAGTACTTTTATTGATATTCAATTCTAAATAGTCTGTAATTTCTATTGTGACTTCCTTTTTAGCATAAGAATTATTGAAGGTAAGTTTTCTGTCTTTTTAGTTTCCAAACATTTGGAGTTTAAAATATTTTTCTTAAGATTGTTAATGTCTGATATAAATGTATCACAATCAGAAAACATGGTCTATATAATTATTTAAAAGTTAAGAGTTCTTTTGTGATGTATAACAATCTTTTTTATTTAATTTCAATGTGTGCTTGAAAAGAATATATATTCTTATTTGTTTAGTGCAGAGTATATTTTACTTTTTTTTTATCTGCACAATCTATCTGATTCTAAGAGACGTATGTTAAATTTTCCACCCACTATAATTATGCACATGTTAGTGTGCAGTATTACTTATTACATGTTTCTCATTCCACTTTGCCTTACACTTGTTTTTTCTGATGGTCATCCTTTAACTAGGGTCTGTGGGTGGTAAGCTTTCTTAATTATTCTATGTATGAATATATCATATTTTATCCTTGCTTCATTTTCACACTATATATATATTCCAACTGAAGATTCATGTCTTTCTGCAAATCTGTAATATTATCAGTCATTATCTTTTCAACTATTGCTTCTCTGGCTTTCCCACTATTGACTTCTAGAAATCCCACATATGTATGTAGGATCCTCTCAATCTGTATTCTGTGGCTCATAACTTTAATTTGGTATGTTTCACTTTTTTATCTCACTGTGCTGCATTCTGGAAGAATTATACAAAACTGTCTTGTAGTTCACTAATTGTCTCTTCAATCATATCTGGTCAACCAGGCTGGGTGCAGCGTGGCTCATGCCTATAATCCCTGCACTTTGGGAGACTGAGGTGGGAGGATCACTTGAGGCCAGGAGTTCAAGACCAGTCTGGACAACATAGCAAGACCTTATCTCTAGGAAAAAAAAAAATTTAAAAAAAGTTTATCCAACCTATTAAGCTTTTTTTTTTTTAAAGAACTATATTTGTTTTATTTCCGGGGTTTTAAAATTGATTCTTTATCATAACTAGCTGTTCTAGTTTCCTGTCTAATTTTTCTTGTTTCATACCTACTTGCTTCTGTTTCATAATTTCTTTTAAAGATTTAAGGCTTCCCTTATCCATTTAAGTATTTTAAATATACTTATTTAAAGGTCATTTTCAGATTTCTTTACTATTTTTATTTCATCTGGAATGAATTAATCTCCCCACCATTGATTGTGTTTACTCTTTCTTAGTTTTTGTTTTCCTCATGCGCTCAAATTTTTGGTTTGCAAGCTCATCTTGCATGGGAGTTTCTGGTTGCTCTTTCTCTCTCCTCACCATTCTTGGTCTAACAGTCTTGTAATTTACCTCAACTCAGACCTGTAGGATCAACAAATTACAACTGGATTTTATAACTGACAGCTCAGGACAGATGTCCTAGGATAATACCTGCGATACAGACCAAGAGGGTCTGTCTGCCTTTTCCCTCTCCTCAACTATTTTGCTTTACGTAGCCTAGGAAGTGGTCAGTTTCCTTTCTTTTTTCACTCTCCCCTCAAAAATGTGGAGGGGTAAGAGGTGCCCCTCCCCAGAGCCTGGTTTTAAGCAGGGAACCTGGTTTTGATCCTCTGCCTCAGTGGGCACTAAGGCCCCATTTCAAGCAAGAGTTGACTCCTTAGGTGCTTCTGCCTGATTTTGGACCCAAAGCCCAACAGACCTGCTGCTTCAGCCCCACTCACTATTTGTCTTTCTGCTCCATTTCTTATTGTGAAATTTTTATCTTATTTTTGAGTACAGCTATGTCTGTTTTGTTTTCTCATTTTATATTTTGTTTATCATCGGTATCATTGAAGCAAAGATAGTGATTGGACCATAAACTTATAATGTGACCTTGACAGAATTCTCCTGCTAATTATTAAACCAGGCCTCAAGATGCAAAAGTCTTTGCCTACGTGGAAAAATTTAACATTCAAGGATGGGGCGGGGACATGCCAGATGTTGATTCAAAACCCGTGTTTTGTAGGGCTGCAATGTTCAATGCTGGCCCGCATGTCCTCCCTAAGGACGTTTTGTTCAGTGTTGCCACTAATTATGTGCCTGACCATTGGAAGTAGTAGTGGCCAGTTACCATCACAGGGCTGACCCCAGGTGACCCAATACTTAATGATCCCTTTGTCTGGTAGAATCACCCTTCCCTGAGGTTTCCAGTTAAAGAAAGTGGAACAGAACTGTTGGGAAGTAAACACATGTTTAAAATGTTAAAACAAAGCTTCAGAGACTGATTTACCTTTGAACTCATAAGGATGTGTAACCCAAATTAGGAGTGTGCGGTACTGTGGCGGTGGTGGGGCGTGGGGGAGCTACATGGAGCAGTAGTCAAATAAATACCACACACCAAGTCTCCCTGGGGTGATGGTTGTACCATTAAGTTTGGGTGAAAAAAATTATTTTTACATTAAAACAAATACAGATACAGAGCATTAATACTAAATTCATGTGAGCTTTTATAATAAAATACCAGTCTTCAAAGAAATGAGAAGAAATTGCTATCTTCAAGTCCTTCCCTGAGAATCTCAGAAGTTCATTCTTCTGGACTGTTAAGATATTTTGGTGCAAAAGTTAGAGAGGAATCATCACAAGTAAGTGAGGTGAAGAGTACGACTAACAGGTGGAATGAAAAGTCCATTTCCTGCTCATTCACTCCGTTCGTTTCTGTTTCCCTCCTTCATAACCAGGGGGGCCAGGACTCAAGGTGAAAGTCGGTGGTTGTGATATTCTGTTTAAAGACTGCAGTTTAGTCGTCTTCACCGCAAACATTTTTACAGTATCTGAAAACACTGAGCAAAGCAGGAAGTACACCCTCATAGTTTAATATTCTACCCAAAAGTATACCAACAGAAAATTGTTCCCTTCTTTTCCTTTCATTCACACTAAAAAACGTATTTGCCCTGTCCCAGGTCTTTGCAGTCCCCCCGGGATCACCATATCTCCAAATGCACAGTAGGAAACCCATGGCGGGACAGTGGAACAGTCTTCGACATTAAGACTGTCCTAGAAAACACTGAATGTGTGTTCATTGCAATCATGGCACTGAAAAGGGGGTTGAAAAGTAGAAACGGTATACAGGCTTCCGCAAAATGACAAAGCAGGGGAATGAGGTCTCAAATGAGCTAATCTTATCACAACACCTGGCATTACTGAATGATTAATAAAGAGTCGCTAGAATGCTCCCATATTCTGTTGTGTGCACTAAGTCTTCTCCTTTGGTGTCTCGTCATCTCTTCCACCATTATACGCTTCCCGGAGCTCTCAGTCTTCTCTCACAGAACAAGGGCTCCTACCGACAGAGGGCCCTACTGGTCATTCATTCCTTCACCAAGTCAGTCATCCATCTTTCCTTTATATTTTCTCTTACATGTTAGCAACTTGTCACCATAACAGCTCTGGAAAAGTTGTGCCACTCTGTGATCTTTTGTTCTTTCTTTTTTCTTTTTTTGAATGTAACAATCTTTTCACTCAAAAACTCACTAAATAAGTAATGGACAAAAAGTAATGTTTCTTCACTGGGATTTCGAGCCAAGACCCACTCACCATTTTCCTTGACACAACAGTTAATTGTGAGGAATATTATTTGAAACAAATTTAAATTGTGAGCCACATTTGGTTAAACCCAAGACATTTTGTTTTGTGTACATATGCCAAATGAGAGGACCAAGAGGCAGCATCATCCATGGCCCTTTGACCTGCTGTGCACGTGCCCTGTTTCCATATATTTCAAAGCACTCACATGTTTAGCTTTTATGTTGCCCTAGAAGTATTTTTCTGTGCTATAATTTTATTTTTAGTTCAGTATGAGTGCAAAAGTCACCAAAAGGTTGAGAAATTGAAAAAGAAAGAAGAAAAAAGACTGAGTACAACAAACCTACAATGTTATCTTTTATGTATAAACTATATTTAACTTTCAAACTGTTGTTTATTACTTAAATTCTTTTTTCATTGTTCAACTGATATTTTTCTATCTGTGAAAATTGTTTGGTATCTTGGGGTGGGATACAGCATACTCTTTCCCATTAAAATAAATAGAATTATTTTTATTTTCATGTAACAGTTTCTGACTTAGTAGTGGAATTTTAAGAAACAAATTAAAGTCATTTTGTGGGAAATGGGTATACTATGTTCAGGGCACCCTATGAGGCACTGGAGATCCAAAGACAAATTGATCACAATCCTGCCTGGAGCTCATAGTCTAACAGGAGAAATTGATGGGTAGACAGACAGCTTAGAAAGCAATGCTATATTACAGATACAGGGAGAAAAGTTTTGTGCAACCAGAAGGAAGATGAACTTTAAGTGGGCAGGTGAATTTGGGGCAGGGCGAGATAATCTCCTCTCCTTCAGCAAAACAAAAGAATTTGTATCTTATTCCCTTAGGACTTTGCAAGTTAAGAGACTGCTATAATCTGTAACAAAGTAGTGTAAGGTGAGGCATTAGAGGCCAATAATTACCCAACTGTCTCCTAGGCAACTCCACTTGATTGTCCCACAGATACTTCAAACTCAACTCATCCAACACTCAACTCTTCATTCTCACCTACAGATTGGTGATTTCCACAGTTGTCCAAGTCAGAAAACCAGGAGACATCCTCATCCTCTCCCTTGCCCTTATCCACCAAATCTGATTCCCAAGACTTGTCAATTTTTCTTCCTAAATTTATCTGGAATCTGACTACTTCTCTCCATCCCTCTGCCACTCTCCTGCCCCCAAGCTACTTCCGTCTCTGCCCTGGACTCTTACCTCCTTTCCTTGGTTCCCTTCAATTCATTTTAGAAATACCA
>CAUYSK010083257.1:0-12374 GCA_963575035.1 Avahi laniger | reverse complement strand
GAAATTTTGAGTCACTGGACCTTGCAGAATTTGCTAAAAAGCAGCCATGGTGGCGCAAGCTGTTCGGGCAGGAATCTGGGCCTTCAGCTGAAAAGTATAGCGTGGCAACCCAGCTGTTAATTGGAGGTGTCACTGGATGGTAAGTGTTGTGAAAGATGTCCAGTGTCTTTTGTGCATGGTTTATTATTACAGTTATAGGTACCATCTTCTTTAACCAATGAAGAAAACACATTGACTTTTCGTGAAATTGGTCACTTAACGTGTAGCATTTATCTAAACATCATGTTAAAGTATATTCAGTGGTTGCATATAGTATATACTATATGCAAGGCATTGCTTTAAGTATTTATATAGATATCTCCTTTCTTACAACAACTCTGGAATTGGTGCTGTTATTATCTATACTCATTTTAAAGCAACTGAGGCTCAGAAAGATTAACTTGCCCAAGGCCACATAGCTAGTAAGTGGTGGAATAAGGAGCTAGCTACTTAATTACCTTTGTTAGATGATAATGTGGCACACCTTATGGTTTCATTTGTAAAAAATTCAAAAAATGTCGATAGCAAATTTAGTAAGTGAATATCGAATGCATCAATCTTATAAACTATTTGCATTTGAAAATTTTTATTGTACAATATAACACAAATGTAGAACAGTGTATATAACAAGTGTATATTTTAACAAATACTTATAGAGTGAACACCTAAGTAACAACCACTCGGGTTAAAAAAAATAATGGCTAGCACCCCAGAAACTCTAGAGATTGTTAAGCAATTATTTCCTTGCTTTTCTTTGTAGGTTTAATACCAATTCTGTCACTAAATAATATATGATATTTTTCAACTTTAAGTAGATGCACTCAGTATGTATTCTTCTGAGTTTTGTTTTATTTGTTCAACTTAATGTTTTGTATATTCAACCACGTTGTGTGTAGTTGTAGTTTCTTCATTTTCATTTGTATTTAGAATTCCATTGTGTGACTGTACGACAGTATATTTATCCAGTTGATGACTGACATTTGAGCTGTTTCAATTTTTGGCTAATGAAAACAATGCTGGGCTGGGCGCATTGGCTCATGCCTGTCACACTCTGAGAGGCTGAGGCAGGAAGATTGCTTGAGCTCAGGAGTTCAAGACTAGCCTGAGCAAGAGCGAGACCCTGTCTCTACTAAAAATAGAAAAAATTAGCCAGGCTTGGTGTTGCACTCCTGTAGTCCCAGCACTCCTGTAGTCCCAGCTATTCAGGAGACTGAGGCAGGAGGATCACTTGAGCCCAGGAGTTTGAGGTTGCTGTGAGCTAGGCTGACACCACAGCATTCTAGAGTAATAGAATGGGCAATAGAGTGAGACTCTGTCTCAAAACAAAACAAAACAAAATCCTGATATGAACACTCTTAAATTTCCCACTGTATATGTGCATACATTTCTGTAGAGTCTATACCTAGGAATTGCTAGGTTGTATGGTGTAAGTATCTTGAGCTTCACTAGATAACGTCATACCATTTGCTAGAAGTAGTTGTAATGGTTTACACTCCCAACAAGGACTGAGTGTTCCTGTTGCTCTACATTCTTGCCAGAACTTGGTTTTGCTAGACTGTTAAATTTTTACCAGTCTGGTAATTAGGTAGTGGTATTTCATTGTGGTTTTCATTCACATTCCCCTGAGTAGGGGTGAAATTGAGCAACTTTTACATGTTCATTGACTATTTGGATCTCCTCTTTGATTAAGTTCCATTCTGATCTTTTTTCTGTGAAGTCATTCTTTGTCTTATTGAGTTGTAAGAGTTCTTTATATATTTTGTTTATTTTCCTTAAGGCAGGGTCTTGCTCTGTTGCCTGGGCTAAAGTGCAGTGCCATCATGATAGCTGACTGACACCTCAAACGCCTGGACTAAAGTGATCCTCTTGCCTCAGCCTCCTTAGTAGCTGGGACTACAGGCGTGTACCACCACACTCAGCTAATTTTTTGTAGAGACAGGATCTCACTATGTTGATCAGGCTGATCTCAAACTTCTGGCCTCAAGCAATCCTCTCACCTTGGCCTCCCAAAGTGCTAGGAATACAGGCATGAGCCACTGCGCCTGGCCCACATCTTTGTATATTTTGAATATCAGGCCTTTGTTCGTTGTATGGATTATAGATGTTCACTCATTTTGTGGTTATCTTTTCATTTGCTTTATGGTATCTTTTGATGAAGTGAAGATCTTATTTTTAATATAGTCAATTTTACCAATCTTTGCCTTAATGGCTACTGATATAACTATAGATTACTTTGCATTTTCTAGACTCTTTTATGGTGTAATTGTACAGTATATACTCTTTTTCTGGCTTCTTTCATTCAACATAATAATTTTGAGATTCATCTGTGCTTTTTTGTATATCAGTAATTCATTCCTTTTTATTGCTCAGTAGTACTCCATAGTATGGATATGCCACAGTTTGTTTCTCTGTTCCCCTTTGAAGGACATTTGGATTTTTTCCACTTTTTGGCTATTACAAATAAAACTACTATGAACATTTGTGTACAAGTCTTTGTATTTTACATATGCTTTCATTTCTTTTGGGTAAATACCTAGGAATAGTATGGCTAGATCATATACTAAATGAAGATTTTATCTTTGTAAGTACTTGCCAGTTTTTTTAAAGTGCCTGTATCATCTTACATTTCCACCAACAATGTGTGAGGGTTCCAGTCCCTCCACATCATCACTAACACTCGGTGTTATCTTTTTGGTTCACATTCTAGTGGGTGTGAAGTTGTATCTTATTGTAGTTTTAATCTGCATTTCCCTAATGACTAATGATGCTGAGCATTTTTATGGGCTTATTTTTTTTTTTTTGCCATCCATGTATCTTTGGTAACTTGTCTGTTCAGATCTTTTCCGCATGTTTTTATTTATTTTTATTGGGTTGTTGATTTTCTTTCATTACTGAGTTGTGAGAGTTCTTTATACTGTGGATACAAGTCTTATATCAGATATGTGATGTGGAAATATATTCTTCCAGTCTATGGGCTTTTCATTATCTTAACAGTGTCTTTTAAACAGTAGAAGTTCTTAATCTTGAAGTGCAACTCTTTCTTTTATAGTTCTAGATTTTGGTGTCATGTCTGAGAATGTTTGCCCAATCCAGGGCCACCAAGATTTTCTCCTTTGTTTTTTTATGGCTGGTTTATAGGTTTAGATTTTACATTTAGGTCCATGATCCATTTTGATTTACCCTTCCTTACTTCCTTCTCCCTCCCTCTCTCCCTTCCTTTCTTTTTTCCTTCCATTTATATTTGCTTACTTACTTACTACCACTTCATAAATGAGTAATTTACTCTTTGTATATAGTTCAAGGTAGGGATCCAAGTTATGTTTTGTTTTGCATATGGATATCTAGTTTTACCCCCATGATTTGTTGGAAACACTGTCCTTTTTTTCACCGTATTTATACCTGTGTCAAAAATCAATCAACTATATGTCTGTTCCTGAGCTCTATGTACTTACTGTTAAGTTGATCTAGGTGACATTATCACATTGTTCCGATTACTGTAACTTTATAATAAGTCATGAAATTAGGTAGGATAAATCTTGAAACTTTGTTCTTTATCAAAGCTATTTTGAGTATTCTAGGTACTTAGTTTTACCGTATGAATTTTAGAATCAGCTTGCTGCCAGTGTCTGCCAAAAGCTTGATGAGATTTTGACTGTGATTGCATTGATCCATAAACATTGGTATATTTCTTTATTTGTTTAGGTTTTCTTTACTTTCTCAGCAGTGTTTTGTAGGTTTTATACATCTTATATATCAAATTTATCCCTAAGTATTTCATATTTTTGATGTTATTATAAATGCTATTACTTTAAAATTTTCAATTTCCCATTGTTCATTGCTTGTACAGTATATAGAAATGCAGTTGATTTTTTTATATATTGATCTTGTATATTGCAGTCTTGCTAATGTCACTTATTAGTTTACAGAATTCAGGGGTCCCCAAGACCACTGTCATATTTGATAATTCTGTAGGAGGATTCACAGAACTCAGAGCTGTTCTACTCAGGTTTATAATTTTTTGTTTACAGCAAAAGAATACATATTAAAATCAGCCAGGGAAGAGGCACATGGGATAGAGTCCAAGGAGTTCAATGCGTGGAACTTCCACTTGTCCTCTCCCTGTGGAGCCTTTATATTGGAACTGGGTTTCTTGTAGGCAGCCTATGAAAATCCACTTTGACAATCCGTTTCTTTTAATTAGGATGGCTAGATCATATATACTGAAGTTTATTTTCTAAACTTTTTTTAATTGGCTAGTAAAAATTATACATATTTGTGGTATATATGATGTTTTGTTATATGTATACATTGTGAAATGGCTAAATCAAGATATTTAACATATGCATTACCTCACATACTGATCATGTTTTTGTGGTGAGAACACTTAAAATCTACTGTTTTTGCAATTTTCAAATATATAATACGTTCTTATTAACTGTAGTTACCATGATGTATGTAGATCTCTTGAACTTATTCCTCCTGTCTAACTGAAATTTTGTGTCTTTGACCAACATCTCCCCAGACCCCCTATATTCCTCCCCCACTCACCTTCTGGTAACCGCCATTCTACTCCCTGTTTCTATGAGTTCGACTTTTTTCACTCTACATATGAGAGACAGTAGGTATTTGTTCTGTGTCTGGCTCATTTCATTTAACATAATGTCCTCTAGTGTCATCCACGTTGTCACAAATGAGAGAATTTCCTACTTTTTTCTGCTTGAATAGTATTCTGTTATGTCTGTGTGCGTGTGTGTGTGTGTGTGTGTGTATAGATATGTATACATATCTATATACACACACAGAGCACATTTTCTTTATTCATCTGCTGATGGATACTTAGGTTGATTACATGTCTTGGCTGTTGTGAATAATGCTACAATAAATAGGTAATGTAGACACCTCTTCACCATACTAGTATTATATCCTTTGGATATATGTATATACCCAGTAGTGCAATTGCTGGATCACATGGTAGTTTTATTTTTAGTTTTCTGAGGAAGCTCTGCACAGTTTTCCATAATGGCTGTACTAATTTACATTCCCACCAATAGTGTGCAAGGGTTCCTTTTCTCCACATCCTCCCCAACATTTATCATCTCTTGTCCTTTTGATAATAGCCATTCTAACAGGTGTGAGGTGATATCTCATTGTGGTTGTAATTTGCATTTTCCTTATGATTAGTGATGTTGAGCATATTTTCATATACCTTACCTGTTGGCCATTTTTATGTCTTCTTTTGAGAGAGGTCTATTTAGGTCCTTTGCCCATTTTTTAATTGGGTTATATTTTTACCATTGAGTTGTTTGAGTTCATTATGTATTTTGGATATTAGCCCTTTATCAGATGTATGGTTTGCAAATATTTTCTCCCATTCTGTTGGTTCTCTCTTCATTCCATTGATTGTTTCCTTTGCTGCGAAGAAACTTTTTAGTTTGATACAGTCCCATTTGTCTATTTTTGCTTTTGTTGCCTTTGCCTGTGGAGTCATAGCCAAAAAAACTTTGTCCAGACCAATGTCATGGAGCTTTTCCCCTATGTTGTCTTCTAGTAGTTTTGTAGTTTAAGGTCTTATGTTTAAGTCTTTAATCAATTTTGAGTTGATTTTTGTATATTGTATGAGATGAGAATCTAATTTTATTCTTCTACACGTGGATATCCAGTTTTCCCTGCAGCATTTATTGAAGACTGTCCTTTCCCCATTGTGTGTTCTTGGCTCTTTTGTCAAAAATCAAGTGGTCGTAAGTATGGATTTATCTCTGGGTTCTCTATTCCCTTGGTTTGTATATATATTTTTATGCTAATACCATGCTGTTTGGTTACAATAGCTTTGTAGTGTAATTTCATAATCAGGTAGTGTGATGCCTCTAACTTTGTTCTTTTTCCTCAAGATTGTTTGGCTCTTTGGAGTCATTTGTGATTCCATATGAATTTTAGGATTGTTTTTTCTATTTCTGTGAAAAATGTCATTGGAATTTTGATTTGGATTGTGTTTAATCTGTAGATTGCTTTGGGTAGTGTGGATATTTTAACAATAGTAGTTCTTCTAATCAGTGAACATGGAATATCTTTCCATTTATTTGTCTGCAATTTCTTTTATTGATGTTTTATAGTTTTCAGTGTACAGACCTTTCTCCTCCTTGGTTAGATTTATTCCTAATAATTTTTTTTTGGTAGCTATTGTAAATGGGATAAGTTTGTTTTTGTTATTATTGAGTTCAAATTCATCATCTTAGTATTCCATCTGTTCTTTGTTTCCTTTTTGTACTTTTGGATCAAGTGTGAGAGTGTGTGTGTGTGTATATAATATAAATATATATTTGTATACATATATAATTTTTAATGAGGTGAAATTCACGTAAAACTAACCATTTTAAAGAGAAAAATTCAGTGGCATTTAGTATATTCACAGTGTTGCACAACCACCATCTCTCTGTAGTTTCAAAGCATTTTCATCACCTGCAAATGAAACTGAGTACCCGCTGAGTAGTTATTTCACATTCTTCCTTCCCCCAGCCCCTGGCAACCACCAGTCTGCTTTCTGTTTCTGTGGATTTACCTATATTGTATATTTTATAAAATAAAATCATACAATATGTAAACTTCTGTGTCTGGCTTCTTTTACTTAGAGTAATGCTTTTAAGGTTCATCCATGTTATAGTGTATATCACTACTTCATTCCTTTTTATAGCTGAATAGTATTCCACTGTATGTATATGTTACAATTTGTTTATCCATACGTCCATTGGTGAACATTTGGGTTGTTTCTACCTTTCAACTGTTGTGAATAATGCTGCTATGAACATTAGGTACAAGTATTTATTTGAGTACCTGTTTTCAGGTCTTTTTTGGTATATACCCAGGAGTGGAATTGCTGGGTCACATGATAATTCTATGTTTACTTTTTTGAGGAACCATCTAACTGTTTTCCACAGTGGCTGCACCATTTTACAGTCCCACAAGCAATGTATGAGGGTTTCAGTTTCTCTGCATTTCACTGACACTTGTTTTCCATTTTTTTGTTTGCTTTTTAAAAGCCATCCTGATTAAGTGGTATGTCATTGTGTTTTTCATTTGTATTTCCCTGACTGCTAATGATGTTGAGCATCTTTCATGTGCTTTTTGGCCATTTGGATATCTTCTTTGGAGAAATGTCAATTGAAGTCCTTTGCTCATTTTTTAATTAGGCTGTTTGTCTTTTTGTTGTTTAATTGTAGGAGTTGTGTCTGTATTCTGCATACTAGACCCTTACCAGACATATTATTTGCAAATATTTTTTTCTGTTCTCTAAGTTATCTTTTCACTGTCTTGATAATGTTCATTGATGCACAAAGGTTTTTAATTTTGATGAAGTCCAGTTTATTTCTTTTTCTTATTGATTGGATCACGTATTTTTCATTCACGTATTTTTAATTTTGTTTCTGTCCTTTGTTGACTTATTAGCTATAATTCTTCATTTTATAATTTTAGTGGTTGATTTAGCATTTATAGGATACATCTTTTATTTATCACAGTCTGCCTTCAAAAATGTTATACCGCTTCACATATAGTAAACAGTATGCTTCCATTTCTTCCTTCCCCTTTTGTTTTTATTACCCTACATTTTACTTTTACACGTGTTATAAATCCATAATACATTCTTATTTTGCATTAAATATTGAATTCTTATAGTTTTTAATGAGAAAAAAGCCCTTCATATTTACCCCCATAGTTTACATTTCTTGTGCTCTTCATATGCCTTTGTGTGGATCCACATTTCCATCTGGTATCATTTTCCTCTGCCTGAAAGATGAAAAGCTTCTTTAACATTTCTTGTATTGCTGGTCTACGGAGATGAGTTTTTTTCAGTTTTTATTTGTCTGAGAAAAGTCTTCATTTCATCTTTCTTTTTGAAAGATGTCAAAAGCTGCTGTAGGTCAAATGAGATGAAGACTGAGAAGTGAATGCTAGCATTTGGCAAGGTCAAGATCAGTGTTAACCTTGATAAAAATAGTTTCATTGAAGTGATGGGACAAAAGCCTGCTTGGAGTGAGTTTTAGATAACGAATACAGAGGACAATAGAGATAGCAAATATAGACAGCCCTTAAGTAGTTTTGCTGTAAAGGGTAGCAGAGGAAAGGGAAGGTGGCTGGAGAAGAATTGGAGTCGAGGGAGGATTTTTTCAACAATGATTAATAATCATAGCAAATTCGTGTTCAGCAATGAACAAAGTCTTTGCCCTCATGAAGCTTACATTTTAGTACAGGGTGGGGGCAGGAAGATAGACAATAATAAAAAAAAAGTCAACATATTAAAAATGGCATTATCTCTTCCCTCAGTCCCCTCTGCCTTTTCCTCTGCTTCTCTTCCTTGTTTTTATATCATAAAAAATACCACCTGCTGTCCACCTAGTCATTCAGGACAGAATCCTGTCCCTTATCCCCTGCAACCACTCTGTCCTCAAACTCAGGCATGTTTTATTTATTTGCCTTCTCTACCTTCATCCTCCCCCTTTAATCCTTTCTCCACAACATAGCCAAGAGACATCTTTAAAAAATACAGTGTGGGCTGGGCGCGGTGGCTCATTCCTGTAATCCTAACACTCTGGGAGGCCGAGGCGGGCGGATCGTTTGAGCTTAGGAGTTCGAGACCAGCCTGAGCAAGAGCGAGACCCCGTCTCTACTAAAAAAAATAGAAAGAAATTATCTGAACAACTGAAAATATATAGAAAAATTAGCCGGGCATGGTGGCGCATGCCCCTAGTCCCAGCTACTTGGGAGGCTGAGGCAGTAGTATCGCTTGAGCCCAGGAGTTTGAGGTTGCTGTGAGCTACAATGATGCCACGGCACTCTAGCCCGGGCAACAGAGTGAGACCCTGTCTCAAAAAAAAAAAAAAAAAAATACGGTGTAGGGGCCAGACGCGGTGGCTCACGCCTGTAATGCTAGTACTCTGGGAGGCCACGGCGGGAGGATCGCTTGAGCTTGGGAGTTTGAGACCAGCCTGAGCAAGAGTGAGACCCTGTCTCTACGAAAATTAGAAAAAATTAGCTGAGTTTGGTGGTGCCTGCCTGTAGTCCCAGCTACTTAGGAGGCTGAGATAGGATTGCTTGAGCCCAGGAGTTTGAGGTTGCAGTGAGCTATGATGATGCCACTGCACTGTAGCCAGGGCAACAGAGGTAGACACTATCAAAAAACAAAACAAAACAAAAAACCATCGTGGGATTTTTAAGAGATCTCCTCAAGTCCACAAAATTAGTACATAGTAGAGCCAAGATTTGATTTCCTTATGTCATGATCCTCTTGGAGCTGGCTTTATGGAGGGGGTAGGAAGGAGCTGGATCATCTCAAGGTAAGAAGGATATGAACATTGCCAGAAAAGCATGTTTGTGTGTATCCGACAGCCCGTCAACTTGTCTGATGTTGGTTTGTTTTTTTGTAGGTGTACAGGGTTCATATTCCAGAAGGTTGGAAAGTTGGCTGCAACAGCTGTGGGCGGTGGATTTTTTCTTCTTCAGGTCTGTATGTCAAATGTTCTTAGATGTTTGGAAATTCCACTTGCCAATTAAGGAATGTGGTGTGGGAAGTTGTAATATAGTCCTGGCTATATCATACTAGAATAGCCTTTGCACTTGTTTTCATGTACTATTTTATTTTAAATGCTTATGACTACTTGAGTCAAATTTTATCATTTATACTAGTAAATGTGATTTACTGGTACATATTCCCTGTCTTAGCTGACTTAACAGAGTTTTTAAGACTAATTGAGATATTAAGCAGATGTGATTTCAAAAATACAGTGTGCAGGCCAGGTGTGATGGCATGGTCCTATAATCCTGGCCTGTACTCCCAGCGCTTTAGGAGGCTGAGGCAGGAGGATTGCTTGGGCCCAGGAGTTAAGGGCTGCAGTGAGCTATGATCGTGCCACTGTATTCCAGCCTGGGTGACAGAGCAAGACCCTTTCTTAAAAAAGAATTCAAAAATGCAAGTGCCCTGTGATATGATTTACTCTCATATGCTAATATGTATAGGGAACGTTGAGCATTTGATGAGAAATGAGGACGAAATGACAGTATAGTCAGATGTCCTCTGCTATCTCTTTGGTCCCTAGTTTATTTCAGAACTAGTGGGTGCTGGTTCTCTGAGGCTTCTCTAGGAGAGACTAACAAAGCAAGGCTTGAAAAAGGGAACAGCTTCTTCAAAAACAAAAGAAAACAGACCTTTGATTGTATTTGGCACATGTTTCTTAGCTCTATAGCATTGATGTTCAAACTTGGTTCCACACTAGAATCGCCTGGGAGTTTTAAGAAAACACTGATGTGTGCCACCTCTCTCACCAGTATGATTTCACTGGTAATAGGCATGATCTTGCATCAGAACATTTAAAACTCCTGAGATGATTCTAACATGCACCAGTGTGTAGAAACTGCTGTGCTGTAGGAGCCATAACATGTTGAATCATGCCACAGTCTCTGAATTCATAGCCCTTCGTCTCTTCCCACAGTTGGCATCCCTGATTTTGGCAAGGTAAGTTCTGCATTAGTACCAGGATTGGACTGAGTTTTCCAGATGGGTCAGGTGAAAATGAAATGTGTGGAAGAAGGAAGCTGGTAACTGGCTGAAGCTGGGTTGAATATAGTATCACTGCATAACAAATTCTCTCAAACTTAATGGCTTCAAATAACAATCATTTTACTATCTCTCACAGTTACAGGAGTTTGGGAGGGTTAAGGTGGGCACTTGTGGCTCATGTGATTACAGGCAGATGATGGCTGGTGTCAGATGAGCAGAGGACTGGGGCAGGTCTGGACTGGCTGGGCCTCTTTGTCTCTCTCTCTCCTTCCCTCCTTCCCTCCTTCTCCATAGTTTCAGAGCTCCTTCATATGGTCCCTGTGCTTGGACTGGTTTAGGCTTTCTCACACCACTGTGACCTCAGGATCCTAAGCACAGTGCTCCAGAAACATGGTGAAAGTTGCACCTCTTTTCTTGCCCTAGCCTTGGTCATGCAGCATCACTTTTCCTGGTCCCCTCCCTGTGGGCTTGTTTGCAGCTGCTCTGTTTCTGGACAGGCGTGGGCCTCCCTCCTTACACCTCTCTCTTCTTCCTATTGCTTCTTCATGTGGAAGTGCAATGACAGTTATATCATTGTTATTTCCCCTACACCCTGCCCCAAATGTCATAAATGTCTTTATATTGCTTTGAAATGTCTTAATTTGAGTGTGCCCTCTGTTTCTTTTGGGGACCTTGACTCACAGAAGTAATTGGTATTGAAAGAGTCTCTAGGATGGACCTTCAAAATGAGATTCTGGTGATGGATAAGTCCAATATTCAAGGAGTACAGGGATGCCTCCTTGCTAGAGGAGATGGGACATAGGGAATCTTTGGTGAGCTCTCATGTTATCTGTCACCAGAGGGGTGAGGGTAGGGGGCAAGCATGATGCTGGGAGATCCTTTAATTAGACTTGTCAGTTACTTAAAAAAATCCAGTTGAAATTTTTATTGGAATTGCATTGGAACGATACAGTTAAATTGGGGAAGAATTAATATCTTTTATGATATTGAATCAACTATCTGTGAACATGAGTTTTCTCTCCAATTTTTTAGTTATTTAACGTTTTTGAATAGGCTTTTATTTATTTTTCTATATAGTTCTTACACATGTGTAATTTAGTTTTATTTCTGGATATATTATAACTTTAGTTGCTCTCCTGGATGATGTTTTAAAAACTACACATTCTGGTGGGGTATGGTGGCTCACACCTGTAATGCTAGCACTGTGGGAGGCCGAGGCGGGTGGATTGCTTGAGCTCAGGAGTTCGAGACCAGCCTGAGCAAGAGCGAGACCCCGTCTCTACTAAAAATAGAAAAAATTAGCTGGGCATGGTGGTGCCGGCCTATAGTCCCAGCTACTCCAGAGGCTGAGGCAGAAAAAAATTAGCTGGGTGTGGTGGTGCCTGCCTGTAGTGCCAGCTACTCCAGAGGCTGAGGCAACAAAAACAAAAAAAAACTACACGTTCTAACTTATGCTGGTGTGTTGAAATATAGTTGATATTTTATTTTTATTTATTTATTTTCTTTTATTTCAGCATAATATGGGGATACAGATGTTTAGGTTACGTGTGTTACCCTTGCCCGCCCTCCCCCCCTCAGTCCAAGTTTCAAATATGTCCATCCCATTGCGTGGTGCACATTGCATTCTTTGTGTACACATATACCCGTCCCCTCCTCCCTCCTCCCCCCTCACCCCTGCCCAATATCTAATAGATGTAATTCTTATATGTGCACTTATGTGTTGATCCGTTAATACCAATTTGATGGTGAGTACATGTGGTGCTTATTTTTCCATTCTTGGGATACCTCG